>PVHP010042734.1:0-14876 GCA_004024765.1 Zapus hudsonius
TTCTGGGAAATCAACCCCGGGCTGGGGGGCTTTGCAAGCAAGCGCCTTTAACCCCTGAGCCATCTCCTCAGCCCTCCATTCGAGATTTCAAAGCAGTCATGCCGATGGGCACCCACACCCATGTCTTTTCAACAAATGCTTTCGGGCATCACTGCCAACCGGACTGTCCTTGGTCAGGTGCTCTTCCAGAGAGCAGAATGTCATTCATTCCAGAGAATAAGGGCCAGTCCTAGAGACAGGACCTGCCATAACCCTATCACGTGTGGCCTGTCTGCCCTCCAACACTCTGTCCGTAAGGTCCCACTGGAGTCATCAAATCACTGCTGTTCCCAGGACAAGAATGAACAGGGTCACCTTCAGAAGCTCAGGTCCCTGAGAGATTGGATTCAGTTCTCAGGAGAGTGGCTTCTCCTCCGCCTCAGAAGAAGTGATCAAGTATAGGATCCCCCTCTCCCTGCCCCCAGGAGGCCCTGGCAAATTACTGAGGAAGGGCTGGGTTAGCTGATATTTTAAGGACAAATGGCTTCCCTCCATCAAGGAGAAAAAAAGCATTCGCCACATCATTCTCTTCCTTGTGGCAAAGGGGCTTCACTTTCTTGGCATTTTTGTCTGTTTGTTTGGATTTTTGGTTTTGGTGGCAAGGTCTTGCTCTAGCCCAGGCTGACCTGCAACTCACTATGTAGTCTCTGGGGTACCGTGAACTCATGATGATCCTCCCAAGGGCTGGGATTAAAGGTGTGTGCCACCGTGCCTGGCAAAATATTTTGTTGTTAGTTTATTTTTTAATGGATATCTTACCAAATCCTAACCAAATCTATAGATTTAATGTAATCCCCATCAAAAGTCAATTATTTATGATCCACTTTCTTAATCTGTATTTGCAATCTTATAATTAGGAATATCTGTGTAGATATATACATAATTAAGAATGGTAAAAATGTAATTCAAAATATGATTCAATGATCGTTTTTATTATTTTTTTGTGTTTAATTTTTTTATATTTTTCTGACATTTTGCCACTGAAATCATCCAAGCTCTTACTTGATTTAATCTATGGGGTATCCTCAGCATTAGTATATGTATATATGTATATGTAGTTCTTGTGTAAGTATAGCATCAGCAATGTATATGAAGAATAAAGTATTTTTTTGTTTCCAGAATAAGTGAATGAAAGGGATAGAAGGTCTAAATAGACTCTTAATAGTTTGTTTTTGGAAAGGATCTAGTTTATTGCATCAAATTGAGATAGTACATTTTGCTGGCACATGTTCTTAAAAGCGTGTTTAGGCTATTTCAGTTCTTCCACTTCTTTTCCCCCTCCCTCAAGACATAAATGTGATCTTACGTTAACCTTATATAACCTCCTGTGTGAATTTTGCCTTATGAAACACTGTGCCTTATTTTATTAAATTGTTTTATGGGATCCAATTCTGTATTTTGGAAAGTTAACATTTTATTCTAAGCAAGCATTTGCTTTAAAAAATAAAAATCTTTATAATGCCTGTAAAAAAAGATCCCAATGGTGGGGCTGGGGAGATGGCTCAGAGGTCAAGGTGCTTGCCTGCAAAGCCCAAAACTGGGGTTCAATTCCCCAGTACCCACATAAAACCAGATGCACAAAGTGGTACATGCTTCTGAAGTTTGTTTGCAGTGACCGGAGGCCCTGGAAACCCATTCTTTCTATCCCTTCTCTCTCCCCACTCTCCCTTTATCTTTCTTTCTCTCTCTTTCCTTGCAAATAAATAAAAAATATTTTTAAAAATCCCAATGATATTCTTTACCGAAATAGAAAAAAAATCCCAAAATTCATTTGGAAGGACAAAATAACCCCAGGTATCTAAAACAGTCCCAAGCAACAAAAATAAGGCTGGAAGTATCACAACACCTGATTTTAAGACATATTCCACAGTCATAATAATAATAACCATAACAATATAAGACATGTAGATCAATGGAACAGAATAGAGGACCCAGATGTAAACCCAGACAGCTATAGGCATCTGATTTTTGACAAAAATATTCACTGCAGAAAAGACAGCCTCTTCGCATGCCTTTAATCCCAGCACTTGGGAGGCAGAGGCAGGAGGATCGCCATGAGTTCAAGGCCACCCTGAGACTACAGAGTGAATTCCAGGTCAGCCTGGGCTAGAGCGAGACCCTACCTCGAAAAACAAACAAACAAACAAAAAAAGACAGCCTCTTAATAAACGGTGCTGGGGAAACTGGGTCTCTATATGTAGAAGGATGAAGATAGATCCTTATCTCTCTCCATACACAAGAATCAAGTCCACATGGATCAAAGAGTTTAATATCAGACCTGAAACTCTGAAACTGCTGGAGGAAAAAGTATTGGAAACACATCAACATAGAGGCATAGGAAAGACTTTTTGAGCTTTAGTTGGTCGGGAAACAGGCCACTAATCAACCAGTGGGACCTCATGAAATTAAAAAGCTTTTGAACAGCAAAGAACACTGAGTTAAGAGGCAGCCCACAGAATATGAGACGGTCTTTGCCAGCTATACATCTGACAGAGGATTAATATCCAGGATTTACAAAGAACTCAAAAAGCTAAATAATAAGAATCAAACAACCCAATACATAAATGGGCCATGGAACTGACTAGAGAGTTCTCAGAAGAAGAAATACAGATGGTCAAGAAATATTTTTTAAAATGTTCAATATCCTTATCCGTCAGAGAAACGCAAATTAAAACTACTTTGAGATTCGATCTCACTCCTGTCAAAATGGCTACCATCATGAAATCAAATGATAATTAATCCTGGGGAGAGTATCCGGAAAGGAGACCCCTTCTCCATCGTTGGTGCAGATGTCAACTGGTCCAGCCATTGTGGGAATCGGTATGGAGGCTCCTTTGATGGCTGAAAACAGACTTACCATATGATCCCGCTATACCGTTCCTTGGCATATACCCAGGGACTCTACTCACTACTAAGGAAATTCGCATTTACCCATGCTTGTTGCTGCTGTATTTACACTAGCTAGGAAATGTCCCTTGACTGACGAATGGATAATGAGGATGTGGTACATATACATAAGGAGTTTTATTCACCTGTAAAGAAAAATGGAATTATGAGATTTGTAGTGAAATGGGTGGATCTGGACAAGATTATACTAAGTGAGGTAATTCAGACTCAGAAAGCCAGATACCACTGTTGCAGTCAGCTTTCTAGTTGCTGCTCAGAAAGAACCCGAGCAAAAGTGGCTTGTGGAGGAATGGGTTTATTTGGCTTACGGACTCGAGGGGAGACTCCATCCTGGCAGGGAAAACGATGGCGTGAGCAGAGGGGTGGACATCACCTCCGCCACAGCCCTGCAAACAGTGGCAGGAAGGTGTGCCAAACTCTGGCAAGGGGAAGCTGGCTTAGAACCCCAGAAGCCCGTCCCCAACAACACAGCTTCATCGAGGTTGTAAAACCCAAACTGCCATCAGCTGAGGATCGATCTATCAGAACCCATTCATTTGTTTGTGGGGGACACCTGGATCAAACCATGACAGCCACGTTCTCTCTCATATGTGAATCCTGGCTTCCAAGGTGTAGAATGTATGTGGGTTGGAGTAAGAGTCAGTAGTAGAAACCGGGGAGCCGGGAAGGGGCAATGAGAGAGGGAGCAGAGGAGACGGCTTGAAGGATTCTGGGGACAAAATGTTCTATGTGGGGGACAAGGGAGGAGATAGGTGAAAGGGAGGCCATGAAATGGATTAATCACAATTAAAGATGTTAGGAATGAGCCATATGGAAACCCACCTACTACTTCTCGAGCTAAAAATCCAGGTTTAAAATAGAGGGAGTGGCTCTGGGTGCAAATACTGCTGGGTCCAGAAGCCACAGATTGTTACAAGAAAACGGCAATGCCAGGGGCGCCACTCGGTGAACTGTTGGTCAGAGAGGCCCCCGCTGCCCCCACATAATATAAGCTATTGCCAAGGCTCTGGGTTGCCCACCAGAGCTAGACAGTAAAGACCCCATTTGCTTAAGCTATCCCAGGCTTGGGCTGCAGGACACAAATCAAATTGGAACTGAGCATCCTCCTTGCTGACTGGCTGTCATGGTGCATCCTGCTGGGGGAAGCCTCCAAGGAAATGACTCCGTTGCTGGCACAGCTGTCTGGCATTGGAAAAGCCCCGGGTTTGAGCCCCAGAACTGGTAAGGCGGGATCCACTGACGTACCCCACCGTGGAGTGAGTGTCGCAGAAGCCCAGCAACAGGCAAAGCAAGCAAACCAGAAGACACTGCTGAGGGAGGTGATTCAAGGTCAGAGCAGAACTCCTGGTGGCCATGGTCATGGGTGGAACCAGAGCTAAGGGTCAGATCTCCCCTCCCCTTCAGACACGGTGAGTTTTCTTTTACGACTTTGAAAGTGTCTTTAAGAAGTATAGGGGTGGGCTGGAGAGATGGCTCAGCGGATAAGGCACTTGCCTCCAGTGCCTAAGGCCCCAGGTTCAATTCTCCAGGACCCACATATGCCAGACCCACAAGGTGGTGGCCCTGGTGCTCTCTCTCTCTCTCTCTCTCTCTCTCTCTCTCTCTCTCTCTCTCTCTATCTCTGATTGAAAATGAATAAATAAAATAAAATAAAAGAAGTGTAGGGTTATATGGGCCACAGCTCTCTCGCTGTATCCTGAGGAATTGGGGAGAACAACTCATTGTTGGCCCACTAAAGAATGTAACTCATTATGGACAATAAAAAATAAAATAAAATAAGTGTCATCAGGTTTTCTACTTCTCTTTGAGTTCCGTTTGGTGATTAACACATGCCTTTGAAAATCAGCCCCTTTCATCAAAGTCCTCATATATGCTCACGGAGTTTTCTCTCTTCCTCTGTGTCTCAGAGTCGAAACTTTTAAGGGCTGTCTAAATGCTCATGCTCCTTGCTTTGTTTCTGCAAAAACCATGTTGGGTGGCATTACCAAAGACGCCTTTCTGGTTTTTAACTAATCAGTTTTGTTTTCACTATATTAATACCTGTCAGCAGCTTTAGCTTATGTTGATTTTACATTAAAATTCTTATTAAGGTAAATGATTACTTAACTCATTTTCTATAACTTAAAAATAATCATAGGTCCTGGAGTATGACTTTTTTCTCTTAGTGTGGCCTTGTGACCCACTAGAAGTTTTGAAATCTGGTGGTATTATTATTATTGTTATTTTCAAAATAGCAGTTAATTACATGTTCCATTTCCTTTCTTACCTAAGAATTATTTGGAAGGATATTGCTTAATTTCCTGGTATTAGAATCCCACTATTTAATGATTTCTTCTCATTGAATCTTTATGTTGTTAGACTACGGGAAAGATAATTTTTTAGCTCTTTTTGGCTCCTTCTGTCTCCTAGCCTCCAGGTCCTGGCTGGGCTGAGATGGGGGAGGGAACCCCACTCCCTCAAGGCAGGAGCTCTCTGACTTCCTCCTCTTTTTTCTTAATCTAATAAAGTCTCCCTGAACCTTAAGAAAAGATAATTTACATCTAGGAATTTTCTGACTTTATTATCTTAGTTTATAAATGGTCCACCACCATCCTAAGGAACATGAATGAGGTATTTATTAGAAAGCTGTTGATAAATTCTTTGTGTCAATTGGATTCATCAATTTCTTCTTGCTTTCTAAGATTTCTTCTTTTGATGTAGGGTCTCGCTCTAGTTCAGATTGATCTGGAACTTACTGTACAGTCCCACGTTGACCTCGAACTCACAGCAATCCTCCTACCTCTGCCTCCCAGTGTTGGGATTAAAGGCGTGCGCCACCACACTGGGCTCCTTTCTAAGATTTTTTAAAAAATACTTAGCTGCTATTCTTGCAGCATGAACACTTACAAGCCTGTCTTTTTTGAGATTTGCAAATTATATTGAAAAATATTTTCTATAATGATTGTTTTGAGTCCCCCTTTTACGTGACTATCACCACCACTACTTGAGATTTTGTTTAGTTCGTGTTCTGTTAGTGTGTGCACACATTTAAGGAAAAGCTTTATGGGTCATTTTATTTCAAATTTGTCCATTAACAATAATATACCTGGGGCTGGAGAGATGGCTCAGCGGTTAAGGCACTTGCCTCCAGTGCCTAAGGCCCTGGGTTCAATTCTCCAGGACCCACATGGGCCAGACCCACAAGGTGGTGGCCCTGGTGTTCTCTCTCTCTCTCTCTCTCTCTCTCTCTCTCTCTCTCTCTCTCTCTCTCTCTCTCTCTATCTCCCTGCTTGAAAATGAATTAATAAATAAAAAACAATAATATACCCGATTCAGATTTCTACAAGGAACTAGAAGCCACCTAATATGTCTCAAAGAGAAAAGATGCGATTCAGAGACTAATGCTGACAGAGCCTGGGTGAGGCTGGTGAGGAGGGCGTGATGCTCAGGGTTGCTCGCACCCCAGGGTGCAGGCTGGCTGCCATTTGGCCCTGTTTCTGTAACCTGTCTCTTCCTCTCCACCTGCAATGGCTCCCAGGACGTACCCTATGGGTCAGCAAGGCTGTGCTCCACAGATCCAGAATCCAGTCCTGGGATCATCATTGAAACTCGGAACCATCCTGGTCACACCGAGGGCTGCAGCTCTGTCAGTTGAAGACGCTGTCTGGTTAGACCGACCTGCGTCTTTCTTCTCATGCTTCCGCCCTTCTCCACTGCTTTATCGTTTGCTACTTGGACCAGCTTTTATTTCTTTTAATTTTGGAACTTACATGTTTTATATCCCATTTCTTCTACTACTGATTATTTTTGATGCTTAGGTTAAGTATGGATAAGTCAATTTCTTTTGACAATATATGTCATTAGGTTAAACCTATACTTCTGTTCACTTCACACACACACACACACACACACACACACACACATCTCAAGGCTGAATATAAATTTATATCTACCAATGTTTGTGGCTTGAGTTGGCAAATAAGAGAAGTCCTTGACTGTCTTGAACAGTAAAAGATTTCTGGAACTTAACAAGGCGCATCAGAAATTTGCAGGGAGAGAGGGTGATGCCTGTGGCAGGACATTTCCCTGGTGAAATGGCAGCTTCACACCCAGACACTCTCAAGCTTCCTTGAGCTCAGGAAGCTGCAAGATGCTGAAGCCAGGCTGAGGCGCCTGCTCCACACTTCCTGGGGGCGGAAGAGAGACTGTCTTTCTGTCCGGACAGGTGACCAGGAGGAGCACGAAGCATCCCACACCCTCACCGAGGTGGGCCTGGTGACCACCTCTCTGAATGTGCAGTCTTTGGAGGAGCCATTCCTCTGAGTCTGGAGGACACAAGGGAGGGAACAGGACACCCAGGACTGCCTAAAAGGCTTCCTTACAATGGCTTTGATCTCCAGCAGCTCCTTGAGTTTCTCCCTCCTGCAAAGCAATTTCCTGCTTCCATTGGGTCGGCCTCACCCACTGAAACCTGTCTGGCCAGGACCTGAGCTCAGCAAGCTGAGTCACAGCGGGATCATCACCCTTGGGCCCAGGCCTACATCCTGCTTCCTTCCCCAATCCCGCTGCTAGTTCTCCTGGGGTTTCTGGGGTCACCGGGGACTCTACCTTCTCTCCAGCCTCTGGAACTCGATTCCCCAACACAGAGAAAGCAGGCTTCCAAGCAGATCAAAGTTTGCTCATGAACTTGACCATTCCTAACTGCTCAGCTCGGAGCCAGCGTGTCCTGACTTAGGAGTCGGCTTGCTCCAGGGGCCTGAATCCCTTTCGTCCTGATCACGTATGACCTAAGCCCCTCGCTGCAGCTGTGAGCTTGGAGGGAGCTCTAGACGGTTAGCTGAAGGCCTCGAGAGGGCGTTCTGCCACCGAGAAGCCTGGGGTGGCTCTCCGCCCACGCTGGTTACCAGGGCGGCCGTGCACGTCCTCCTTTCAGCCTTCAGGGCCTGACACTTGCACAGCGTTTGGAGCGGAGTCCAACCACTGCTGGACGTGACGGGCTGTCCAAGCCTGTGACCTGATGCCCCGCCTGGTAGTTGGACAGTGTGCAGAAGTGATGCATCTCGGGAACGCCAGGTCCCAGCCTGGACGCCTGACAGACTGAATGCCGTTGAGCATGCTAAGTCAGAAGCATGGATGAACATGGTTCCGTTTCTCCACAAGGACAAGGTCATGGTTTGATCCAGGCGTCCCCCACAAATGAATGTGTTCTCAGTGATCCATCCTCAGCTGATGGCAGTTTGGGTTTTACAACCTCTCTGGAGCTGTGTTGTTGGGGGCAGGCTTATGGGGTTCTAAGCCAGCTTCCCCTTGCCAGTGTTTGGCACACCTTCCTGCCGCTGTTTGCAGGGCTGCGGCGGAGGTGATGTCCACCCTCTGCTCATGCCATCGTTTTCCCTGCCAGGATGGAGTCTCCCCTGGAGTCCGTAAGCCAAAGAAACCCATTCCTCCACAAGCCACTTTTGTTTGGGTTCTTCTGCGCAGCAACTAGAAAGCTGACCGCAACAGACAATGACACACTTTATTGAATAATAAATTACAAGGTACAGTGGTTTTGGTTGCCAGAAATTTGCAATACACCCACTTTTCTTGATAGCCTGACCAAGACCAACACAGGTTCTTTTATTCTGTTCCTAATTACTAATATTAACTCTCAGACCATACATTACATTTTGCACAGTAAATCTATCTATCTATCTATCTATCTCTCTATCTATCTATCTATCTATTTATCATCTATCTATCTATCTATCTATCTCTCATCTATCTATCTATCTATCTATCTATCATCTATCTATCTATCTATATATCTATCTCTCATCTATCTATCTATCTATCATCTATCGATCGTCTATCTAGGCTATAAAATGGTTAAAAAGGCTACAGCCTGAGAGGCTGGGAAGCTTACAGAGATGCCTGTGGAGTGTCTCTGAGGATGAGACAGTGGAGTCAAGCAGGAGGTCTGGCCTAGAAGCTGCTGTTGGCCGTCCTTGTCAGGCCGCAGGGTCAAAGACAACAGCAAGAGTGCGGCTGCATGGAGGCTGAAGAGGTGAGAGGCAGGGCTGGGTCCTGGCAGACAGGTGCATGGCAGGTTCAGTCTGGAAAACAGCTGGACAGGCAGATGGCAATTTGAGGAGACCTCGCCAAGGGCGGGGCTCAAGCCCAGCTGAGGAACATTCCAGGATACTACTGCCTAGACTCGTGGTTGCCCACCAGAACTAGGTGGTAAGACTCTGTTGCTGAAGACCCATATGCTTGGGCTGAAGAAGGTCACTGAGAAACCAAGCCGGAGCTGAGCTGGAAGCCTGTTCACTAGCTGTCAGGATGCTGGAAGGACCTATGCAGCTGGCTGGGGGAGAGAAGCCATCAGTGGTGTTAACAGCAGTGGACCCTGAAAGCTTTATGGCTGGCCAGCCAGGCCAAATGCACCAACTGGTGGCATCATATCTGTTGCGGGGGAACCAACTGCTCTCCGATTGGACTCGAGGCCCACTCCACTGGGCGGGGGGATCCTGCCTGGTACTGAAAACCAAAGGAAAAGCCTATGGGTGGGAAGTCAAAATCCCTTAAGGGGAAACGATCACTGTTGTCTGGATAAATGGCTATATTATGCCCACCAAGCTGCCCTCTAAATACTTCTGTCGGTGCCCGTAGATTAATGCTCCTCTGGCTTTTGGTTAGAGAAGCTTCTCTTTCCAGGTGGTGGTGTCCACTGCGGTGACTCAAGACTCACCAAAACGCTGAGAAGAAGCGACAGTGGAGTGTCCAGCATTCAGTGAGACATCGCTCACAGCCTCCAAGGCTCAGGGTTCCTTCCAGAAGTAGTGGAAGAAGGAATATAGAAGGAGTGCTTACAATGCTGACTTCCAGACACAGTGACCTCCCGGTGGTTGGTGCTGCCTACACAGACCTCCAGAATAGGAAAAAATCGACTAGTTCGAAAGAAGAAGGGGTTCAGGGGAGGGGGGAAAGGGGAGTGGGGGGAGGGAATTAGGATCATGCTATATTGTTTATATATTTTTTAAATATATATATATTTATTGTCCATAATGAGTTACATTATTTAGTGGGCAAATAATGAGTTGTTATCCCCAATTCCCCAATTCCCCCCCTCCCCCTCCCCGATCAGTTGGATATCCTCCTCCGTGGGCTGTCTGGATTAGTCCTTGTGGCAGGGGATCCTGGATATATTGTTTATATTTATGGAAGTTGTTAATAAAATTTTTAAAAAGCCAAGCGTGGTGGCGCACGCCTTTAATCTCAGCACTCAGAAGGCAGAAATAGGAGGATTGCCCTGAGTTCGAGGCCACCCTGAGACTACAGAGTGGATTCCAGGTCAGCCTGGGCTAAAGCGAGACCCTACCTCAAAAAACTAAAAAAATAAAGAGTTAATCCAAAGAGCTTGTGGACCACCTGGTCCAGTGACCACCCTCATCTATAGTCAGGCTAAGGGGAGAGAAGGAATATTTATTCCCAGAGCTCTGTGTCCTGCCACCTGGGACTCCCAGGCTGCCTCCTGCTAGGGTGCGGTGGTGCCAGGCCCTGGGCTATCCCCAGTCTCAGCCTCTGCACAGCCACCTAGGCCCCTGCCTCCCCAAGGCCTTGCTCACTCTTTTTCGGATCTGCTCCGAATGGGAGTTACTCCTCTTTCTACCCGCTCTCTTCTCCCCTGCCCTCTCTCTTCCTCTCCTCCATGACAGGAAAATCTTGGATCCAAGAAGCTGGCCCTCTTGCTCTTCTGTTGCAAACCCCAAACGTAGCTCTTCAGCCTGCAGAATCTGCTTGCGTTCTCCTGAGTTCTCACTCTCAGAGACAACTTTTGTGGGTTTTTTTTTATTTTGAGTTTTTGCTTTTTTCTTTTTTGGACTTCTTTGGATGTCCACCCAGGGGCGGAATCCTCCTCTACCCTCAAAATGGAGTCAAATGCTTCTAAAATGGAGTCTCTGAGGTCAAGGCACAGTCGAAAAACCACCATATTCCTCAATATGGAATCACAGGGCGGGCCATGGCGCGAGTTCAGTCTGTTTCCAAAAAGCCATCCACGCGAGCTTTTCCACCGCACACATCTGGACTGTTGGGCTCTCGTAACGGACCCTGCCATCGCCCTCTCTGTGCAGGTGACTTTCCCAGGATCGCCAGCTCCTGAGGCTGACCTCTGCTCTCTTGCACCCTCAAGCATGACAACTGAAATCTCATTTCCTTGCGTGTCTGTGTGTGTGTGCATCCCTGAGTATTCTCAGATGTGTATCGGTGCACGTGTGTGTGTGCGTGCAAGAGAGCCTGCTCTCGTCACAGCTCCAGGACAGTAATTTACCTGAAGACCAGACCAGCCAAATTTTGAGGAGCATCTAAGACTTGCTTCAGGGCAAGTTCCAGGTAAGGATTCTAGCGTCTCACAGCAATAGTGATTCGTGAGGTCCCTAAGAATACCCATGTCTTTATCAGCTGCTCAGTTCTCCTGAACGCCCAGGTTCCTGTCCTGGGAAGCCTCCCCAGCCGGGCTGAGATGAGGGGAGACCCCTGGGCCCCCACGGGCTCTCCACCCCCTCCTGCCTCCACATGGTGGGATCTCCCTTATCTTTCCTCTCTCAACCCCTTTCCATGCTCCAGGCCCATGTCTGCTCTCTCCCAGGGGCCCGTCCTCTCTTCCTTGGTTCACAGACCTGCTCTCTCCCTCATGTATTCTTGAATAAAATGTACTGTTTTATAAATTTTTTTAAAAAGAATATCCCGGGCTGGAGAGATAGCTCAGAGGTTAAGGCACTTGCCTCCAGTGTCTGAGGCCCTGGGTTCAATTCCCCAGGACCCCATAAGCCAGACCCACAAGGTGGTTCTCCAGTACCCACATATGCCAGACCCACAAGGTGGTGGCCCCAGTGCGCTCTCTCTCTCTCTCTCTCTCTCTCTCTCTCTCTCTCTCTCTCTCCCTATCTCTGCATGAAAATGAATAAATAAAATAAATAAAAAAGAATATCCCCAAAGTTATTTCCCATATTTTACTCTTAGAGTTCATGCCCACAGTCCATCCCCGCAGAAAAATAAATTGATTCAGAGTTTTGTCCAAATATGGGGAAAGAGAAATCGTCCGTCCTCCACCTTGTGACAGAAAAGATGAAATAAAAGCCAGGAACTATGCAGTGGAGAGTTAACTGTGGCCCCAGTTACTGGAACTGGGAGAGCAGCTCGTTCCTGGTTTCGGTGTGGAGTTTCCTGCAGGAGCACTGAGCGCTTTCGGCTGAGCCTTTTAGCTCAGCTTCTGTGGACATGTCTGGTGGGCGTGTTTGTAGGAAGAATTCCTCTGGATTGCCAAGTCCGACTCCACGGACCAATAACTGCTTCCCTTCAGAAGGACTTGGGCCGAATCGGTCAACCCAGGATAAACCAGCAAGACGGACACTCAGGATCTTCAACACAACCTAAAGGAGAAGAACAGAGACTCCTAAGACCTCAACAATAAAGCAGCCTTAATGCTCACCCACCACGACTCAGGGAATGGAGTGGAAAAGGGGGTGGAAAGGTTCTAAGAGCCATGATGGGGGAGAATGTCCAGAGACATGGCCCCCCTCAGTACCAACATACAAAGGCGGTGGAATAGGGTTGACTCCTAGGCTCATAACCCCCTACCCCAAGGACTGATCCAGTGCCCATGAGGAGGATACCCAGCTGATTGGGGACAGGGAAGAGGGAAATCAGGGAATTGGGGACATCAATGCATTATCTGCTCAGTCAGTGTATCTAATTTATGGATAATCAAGAAAAAAGCAGGACTTGGGCTGGTTCTAGTTTGGAACTCTACCGATATCGAGGATGAGTTGTTGTGTGAGGTTGTCATGTCTCATTTCTCTGGGATGAGTAGCCCGCAGTGGCATTAGGGAGTTGCGTGTTTAATTTTGAAAGAAAATACCGGACATTTTTTCAGGATGGCTGTCTCTTCCTCCATTCCCACCAGTCATGCCTGAGCAGTTCAGCTTCTCTGCCCTTGCTCGAATTTGGTGATGTCACCGTTTCTTATTTTAGCCATTCTCGTAGGTGTGTAGTAATAGCTCACTGTGGTTTTAATTTGCATTTCCTTCACAGTAAGGACATTGAACCCTTTCTCTGAGTGTATTTGCCACCCAAACATGCTCATCACTGAAATGTTTCTCCGTGTCGTTTCTAATCAGATTGTTTCAACACTTTAAAAGCATTTTTGTTTATTTATAAGGAGAGAGACACAGAGAGTGGGCACACCAGAGCAAAGGAACTCCAGATGCATGCGCTACTTTGTGCATCTAGTTTTACGTTGGCACTGGAGACTTGAACTCAGAACTTTAGGCTTTGCAAGCATTGCAGTTACCTTTGTGTTGCTGGCACAAAGCACCTGACCAACGCAGCTTGTGGGAGCAAAGGGTTTATTTTGATTTACAAACTCAAGAGGAAACTCCATGATGGCAGGGAAATGGTGGCATGAGTAGAGGCTGGACATCACCTCCTGGCCAACATCAGGTGGACATCAGCAGCAGGAGAGTGTGCCAAACACTGGCAAAGGGAAAAGCATGGCAAGAGCAGACGGTGGGCATCACCTCTGCCACAGCAGCTGGACAACAGCAGCAGGGAGGTGAGCTGAACTCTGGCAAAGGGCAGCTGGCTATTACACCCCAAAGCCCACGCCAGCAACACACCTCCCTCACCTAGGCTCCACCTCCTAAATGGCACCAGCTGGAGACCAAGCATCCAGAAACCATGCATTCATGGGGGACAACGGATTCAGACCACCACAACGACCCTATGACGTCCATAACTATAAAAGCTTGATGAAACCGTTCACCCGTTGGTACATGGAAGTTGATTCAAGGGTAGGCTGAATCTGTGTGCCATGGCCACGGTCACTCAGATTTGGCTCCAGAACAATCTCTTGTCCCCTTTGCGGTGAGAGCTGTGTGTTTCGTGTTGGCAACTAATATAAGCCCCAGACACGGTTGCGTGTGAGGTGAGTGTGGAGCCAAATGAGCAACGTTGTGATGAGCCAGGACGGGGCTGGAGCTGGCCGTGCGTGGGGGCATGAAGTGGGCTTCCCTCAGACTCGTGTTTTGAGTGTGTGGCTCCCAGCTGGTGGCAAGTGGGGAGCTCTATTAGTCATGGCTCTCTAGAAGAACAGAACCGGTAGAATGGGTCAGGGGGATTTACCGGGGTTGTTTAAGACAGTCTGCAGACCCACAGGTGAAGGAACCGTAGTTGCCGTGACTGGAGGACTCGCAGTCCCCGTCCAGAACTGCAGGCCTGAAGGCACCCTGGGGAGCCGCTGGTCTTCAGTCCACCATGTGAGGTGGAGGAGACTGGGTTCCGATACCGAGGAAGATGGGAGAGCAGGATGCGAGTGCAAGTCCCGACAAGCACCAGCAGCCAGGGAGGAGGGAAGAGGTTCCCTTCCCTTCCATCTTCCCTGTATCCAGTCCCCTTCCAGAAGGCCCACGCACTCTGGGAAGGGCTCACTCTGGAGGAGGGACCTCTTCCTCTTGTCAATCCCCCCTGTAAGCAACCTCAGAGAGCCACCCAAGATTACCGCGGATTACTAAACAGGTCAAGTTGACAACAGAATTTAACCATCACATGTCCACCCCTTGTCAACTTGACATTAAGCCATTTCTCCTTACATCGTACTTATTTTCCAATTGAAGACAGGAACAAGATTATAACTCCAAGCTGGGCGTGGTGGCGCACGCCTTTAATCCCAGCACTCGGGAGGCGGAGGTAGGAGGGTCACCATGAGTCTGAGGCCAGCCTGAGACTAGAGAGTGAATTCCAGGTCAGCCTGGGCTAGAGCGAGACCCTACCTCGAAAAACCAAAAAAAAAAAGATCATAATTCCGCCTAACATGATAACTATCCCGTGTACAACTGGAAACACGTTCTCTCCTCCCAACACAAGGCAAGGTCCCTTAAGGACTGCTTCGTCTCTAATAAGTCAAATATAGA
>PVHP010042735.1:0-14850 GCA_004024765.1 Zapus hudsonius
TCTGCTCCAGCTCAGGGGTTCGGGAGGGAGGGAGAGCCCGAACTCGGGTCCGGCCGGTGTCCAAAGCCTGGATACCAGCTGAGGAGATCAAACCTTTCCGGAGAGTCCTGGCAACGTTGTTACTCGGTCACCATCTTGCTCCGCCCTCCCAAAAAATCATTTTTAACACAATTTTTCTGGAGTATTTATGAACACGGAACACTTTATTCAATTTATTTTGAAATTGTCAAGTTGTCTTTTAATATTTACATAGTCACAAAAGTTTAGAAACTGCGTAAATTTACTAAATAAACCAATTATTTTAATGTTGTAGTTGAATTGAAGTTAACTGTAAATATTGATACCATAGTCTAAGGAATGTAACTTTAGGATACATGAAAGATTAATTATTGTGCCAATATTTGGAAAATGTATTGATTATTTAGATAGCCAGAGAATAACATAGGCTACAATAATTTAAGGCATGAAATAAAAGGGTCTAAGATTGGGCCAGGTGTGATGGAGCACACCTTTAATCCCAGCACTCTGGAGACAGAGGTAGGATGATTGCTGTGAGTTTGAGGCTACCCTGGGAGTGAAATCCAGGTCAGCCTGGGCTAAAGTGAGACGCTTCCTCAAAATGACAATAATAACAAAAAAAGTATCTAAGATTGGGCTGTAGAGATGGCATAGCAGTTAAAGGCACTTCCTTGCAAAGCCAGAGGCCTAGATTAAATTCACTAGTCCCCGCATAAAGTCAGATGCACAATGTGGCTCATGTGTCTGTAGTTCCTTTACAATGACAGGAGGCCCTGGCAAGCAAATACTCACTCTGTCTCTCTTGGTCTACCTCATTGTCTTTCACGTAGATAAAAAAATATTTTTTAAATCACCTATGAGTTATCTGAATGTATTCTTTGGATCTTTTAGACTTTTAAAGTGATAAATCTTACCCTCTTACACAATCTTTCCTGTTCATCCTCAAAACCTCACTAGATAATAGTAAAGGTAGATTACTAATGCATTCAACTACAGATGAACAAAGGGAATCAAAATTATATGTCAAGTTGGTCTCCCAAATAATATTCTTGACACTTCCTTTTTTCTCTGACTTGAGAGGCACCATTCATTTAAACAAACTGCTTTCTGTTAAAGAGAGATGGAGGCAAGCTCATGCAGCAGGTTGAATTCTTGTACCCTCTTCTGAACAATCATGCAGCCAACTCCTGGAAGTTCTATCTAGATCAGCCATAAGTTATCTGGCATGACTTCAGCCACATAGGAAAGAAACCCTCAAAGAGAAAGCATTTAGCTATGCCACAATTAGGTCAGTTTTGTACTAGATACCAAGTAGAAGTCACATAGACAGGCTTCAAGAGACCTAAGGAATTCAGTCAGAGAAGATGTGGAAGGCTTAATGAATGACCAATGATCAAATAGTATAATCTGGGAAACTTTTCTACAAAGTGCTTCATAGTAAACTTGAAGGTTTATAGGCTTGCAATTGAAATTGACAACAGCAAAGTGGAAAAAAATATGTTCAAGCTTAATTTCAGAGCATAGTATGCAAATTATCAATAAATACTACAAAATGTAAGACATATTAGTTATACTGGGTTTAGTACATAAAAATATTTAAAGTATTTATGAGGTGTGTGTTTGTATTCTTGTACTTATGCTAATTTAATTGATATTGAAACCCCACTTGGAGAATATCCTTATTTTGTTTGTTTTGAGGCAAAGATTTCCACAATGTAGAAAACAGGAATGAGACTAAGAGGAGTGATATAAATCTATGCCAAAAAATTATAATATATCCTTTGTATATCATATGCAGCTTTGACACAAGAAAGTACGTAACACATTCCTTTAAACCAGAACCCAAATTACAAATTGAAAATATTTCATAAACCAGTCATATGCTCTAAATAGCTGACCAATCCCGACTCTGCAACTCATAGTGACGTGCATATAAATCTGCAAGTGTGATATTTTACTCTTGTACAATCTAATAGCTTTTCAGCTTGCCTGAAGGTACTACTTGCAATATGAAAGTCATTACTTGGTAGAGTGCTCCAACACTAGTTGGAGAATGGAAAAATCTTTGGAAAAATAAGCTGCTATCTTGCCTTCAGTGCATTCAGTGTAACTATAAGTCTTTGCATGATTATTATTGTTGTTTTTTCAGCTCCTCTGACTGATAAGCCACCCAAGCTTTTGTATCCCATGGAAAGTAAATTGACAGTCCAAGAGACTCAACTAGGTGAGTAATTAGTTCTTGAATTCTAGTCAATATATTTTTCTTCAATACATTCTAGTAAGTGAAGAATTCTATATTTTAGCCATGTTTGACTCTGAAATATAAGCTCCATTCCCTGCAGTATGTCTCATGGTACCAATCTGTTCTCATATTTAAACAGGTGTTAGTAGCTGAAGATTTTAGTTATTGAACTTTACCACCATGTTTTAATGTTTGAATTGGTTTGAAAAAACACAATATGAACATATTTTCCCTATGGTAACTATCAATACATGAAAATTAAATGTCTCAAATTTAGGAAAACATGTGCAAATCATCTAAATAAATGTCACCATTATGGTAAAAAAAAATACTAAAAATGTAATTAATGTCTGGCATGTAGCTCAAAAGTAGAGGGTTTTCTTAGTATGTGCAAGGCCTTTGGTTTGATCCTCAACATGGCAAGAAACTACGTTAAGTGGCATCTGTACGCTATTTCTAAATGTGAATTTTTTTTTTAAATCTAAAATAAAAAAAGACATCAGCAAATATATGGACAGCACTTTCTTGGGCAAATGGCCCGAAATCTCTGAAGTTCAATCCACAAACTAAGCCAGACTTAGTTTCTTCAGACTGTTGTAGAATCAAAAGACAGACACATTTGACTCTAGGCTCCAGCCTGTAGATGCCATTCAGTGATCTGGCCAGCTTCCAGAGCAAAGTATGTTATATTCGATTGCTACTAGGTTTTCTGCAAGTAGAAATCCACCTTATCCTTGACCTGTTAGGACACATTACATTTTACAACTCAGAATTTACTGCTACAAAAGGCACATGTCATCATTTTTTTTCTTAAGCAAGATGGCATAATGAGGAGCTTGAACTGAAGAAGCTTCCCATATTTATCTTTTTAAATTTATTTTAGTTTATTAATTTGAAAAGCAAAATCTATTGTTTTTGAGTATTTAACAAGGGTTCCCTGGGTTTTACCAAGTAGATGAAAGTGGTTGGCAACATGAAGAAAACCCAGATTTGTACACAAATCTTGGTAAATGGAAAACATACAGGTAACATTATGTAATTGAACTATAGGTTAACATTTAATGCACACTAAAAATTAATTGGCCTTGTTTCATATACTGCTATGTGACTAATTTTAAAATTTAAGTAAGTAGAGGGATTGTGGCCATATTTTTTAGAAAGCTCATTAACATGCAAATTATATGTTAAATTTTATGATGATAAAATATTGAAGGAATTCTACAGTGTTTATATATTCTGGAATTATTAATAAAATATACTGAATATGTGGGGTTTGTTTTACAAATATGTACTTGAGTTTTTAATTCAATGAAACCTTATAAGAACTTATTTTGTGTAGTGATAATTAGATAGTGATATTTGTTATCTAGGTTTATATTTTTACAGCTGCCATTTTCTCTATAAAAATGTGCCTTCTGAGTAATTATATATCTGAGCAAGTTTTGAAACTGGTTTCAATTTCCTTCCTAGGGTGGAAAAACACTTACTATCAATGACCCAGAAACAAGCGTATTTAGGTGTTGAACTTGGTAATTAGATCTGAAAGTGGCATGCTTGCTCTTGATTCTAAACTTCCTGTATCATTAGGACGTACTAGTGATGACAATCTGGCCTTCTTTTCCCACAGATCAGAATAGAGGCTGTGTTTGTTCTTGTTTTCCCCTTTCCTTTTGCTATGAAAAAAAATGCCAATGCTTTTTTTTTTTTTTACAAATAAAGGTGTCTTCTTGCCCACTTAGCAAAGACTTATAGATTCACATAATTCTTTGTCACAAAACATATCTTGTTAGAAAAAATTAAAGCCCTTGGACAAGTAGAGATCATAAACAAAACATGTAAAGGTAAATGCAGAGTAGTTTCCTAATTACTTAAATTGACAATGTGAAATTCTACTCAATCAAATCTGTGTGCCATGGATAAATAAAATAACTCTTAAAACATGTTTTAGTCTGATATTTTACTTTTAACAAACTGAAAAATCCTTAAATATTGTAATTCTGATCTGAAAAAAACGATTTCTCTTACTAATATGTACACTAATTTTTCGCATTGTTAAATCATGAATCAATATATTAAACATACTATTATTATTCTAAATCACTGTCTGAAGAGTTTTTATTAATTTTGCTGATTCTCATATTCAAATCAAAAGTCTAAGTTCCTTTTTGTGTTGAGGCTAACTAAGTTCACAAAGATAAGTCCCTGGAAACTAAACATGAATACAGATATCTAAAATTTTAGAATACAGTTGAATCATTTAATAAATTGTTTTTAAAACTGAGACATGGACAATACAAGTGAATCTGTTTGTTCCATTATCATGAAAAAGGCCTGAAAGAAGAGTGAAAGAAAGTCAAGGACCAAGAAAGGATGCTGTCATTAAAACAATGCAAGCTCCAGTCTTGTTCCCTTGTTGAATGCCAGCCTATCTTGTTTAGATTTCCCTTGAACTGCCGCAGTTTCACTACCAGTTTTCCTGTCATTGGTCACATAAGAAACTACTTGGGGGCAACTCCACAACTCCAGATGTGGAACATTAGGAGGTGGAGAATTTGCAAATACTTTTCATCAGGCTGATGAGCAAACAGAGACCCTAAATGGCTACAGATTTTTTACATCAAAAATTTATCAAAATTTATCATTCCCATCATTATAATTTTATTATTAGTATTATTGATGCTATTATTGTTGTGATAATTAAGATGTGTTATATGTTAATGACTCTAAACTTAGTTCATTGTGTCAGATAGTCCTAAGTGAAAATCCAGTTTAGCTGTTTACTAGTGGTGGGGCCATGAACAATCAGTCCTTAGTTTTCTAATCTAGAACAAAAGTGACTGTAATAACAGTATCTCTAAAGAGTCACTGTGGGTACATAATCAGATAAATGTAAGAAAAAATATTGACACATCCTGGCATGAGTGGAAATACTTTTTATTCTAAAAGTGCTCCATATGCAATATTCCTGAATTGTACTTCAAATGTCAGTGCATGGTTAATTCTGCTTATGTTTTCAATAGGAGGTTGTTACACCACAGATATAAGCTCCAATACAGTATGGTTAATGATAGTTTAGAAAATTAATTGTCGTCTTCCCTATAAGAATTTTTACACATAAATGAACTTGTTTTGTAATTCTCATGTAATCAGTTCATGTATCAAAACACATATAACAGAATGACATGATCCCTAGTCTTTACAAAAGCCAATTTATTGGACACCATGTCATCTAAATTTATAAATGGCCATCAAATGTTTTAAAAATTGTTATTCTTGATAAAGGATATCCAGGTATCTTCCTTACTAGGAAAATGGAGACTAATTTCACAAAACACAGCTTCAAACCATTATGCTTGTCAAGTATCTCATGAAGATTTTGTAAATAGATTCATTTTATAGAAAATACTTCTTTTCCTGTGACAAGGACTTGTATCATGATGCTCCTCTCGAAATCATTCTCAATGATTGAAGCTTACTAGCACTGAAAAACACAGCAAGAATCCAATATTACCAAGAACTGCTCCTAAATTCTCAAAGCATTTGGCAATTTGTCAGAAATAAATCTGTCAAAGGACATTATGGTATAGGCTATAGAGAGATTTCAGATAAGAGTATGCACCACATAAATGATGTCCATTAAAATAGAAACCATAAAATACATCCTGTAAAGTTTGAATATGAGATATGTTCATCCATAAATTTCTTCTTGAATTTTGAATAAATAAGTGAGTACCACTAAATCATATGCTAATTCTCCATGAAAAATAACTTATGCTTAAATTTGATTATAAAACTAGGATACCCACATTTTTAAGATGTAATGTTAAAACACTTAGCATTCCAGTCAAACCTTATTCCACGAACTAAGCATGTTCCTACACATTTGTGGGTAAATTGAATTCTCACTATTTCAGAGAAGTGTTTTCTTCATTTTTGACTGATCTTTAATTAGCAGTGGCTTAACATGTCAGATTTAAGAACCCCTGTCCCCTAGTCTCTTTGAGATAGCTAATGATCACTGAAAGATTGATATGCACAAGAGAAATATGATATTTAAAGATATCCTTTGGTGGATAATTTTATCGAAAAACCCTTTTGTAATTGAATAATCACCCTCATAAGTTTTCTCTGTGGTTATATAGATTTTTACATTTTCATAAATTGAGGTTCATTGATTTGAAACTGCAAGTGACATTGTGAAATAACTCGGACAAAAGGTCATCTACCTTATATTGTCTTGCTTATTATCATTGCATAAGATTGAGACTTCCTACTTCCTCATAGCAAATATTAAGTTTATTCAAAAGCTTTGGAATTACTAGTCTTTGGTTTCAATCTAATCATTTGACAACAGATATGGTCCAGTAGAACTTTTAAATAACCACACTATCCCATGCATCTTTGTGATGATGTTAAGCAATTTTCATCAGAGTAATATTTTGAAGCCACCAATAATTGCTGTAGTTTTGTTGAAGTACATACTAATAAAATGACTACCCTCAATGCAGTTTGTTTCCCATAGTCATAACTATGTTGTAATTTTTTTTCTTTTCATTAGTATAATCATCATTGGTTTTACAAAGTAAGGGGGTCTATTGTGGTATTTCCATAGCTGCATAAGATATGTTGTTCATAGTCATCCACTCTATTACTTTTTCTTGAAAGAAGTATTTTTAATTTTCATTCTTCCATTATTTATATGTTAATTTCATTACAAGGATTTTGGGGGACTGTATTCTTGTTTGTATGTTTTTTTTTCTTTTTAAGAGAAAAGTAGATACATTGCAATTTAACTTATAGATTATAAATTATATATAAATTATAGCAGAGTTGCAACAAATAGTTTACTTAACACTTATAACAAGTATTCCAAATATTTTTATGAGGCCAGTGTGAAGAATACACATAAGAGTTTAAAATCCAAAGCCAATAACAAAGATTTTTTTGAAGAAGCCTTGTTACAATTCACCAAACACAAGACCAACACTATTTTCTCATAAACACAGGAGGTCCTTTAAAAAAAAGTACAACTAAATTTTATAACCTATAATAACCACTTGAATAATAAAAACACAATGAAGCAGCCTGATTAAAAAGTGTTGGTTTCCAATATTAACCTGTTTTGAAACAAATCTGTCCAAAGATACTTTCATATCGGGTCAACAAGAAGCATGAAGCTTTTAGGATTCTAAGGGAATCTATCATTTTCTCTCCCCCTCACCTGGCACTTATTCCTAGTATCCTCCTCAAACTTAGAGGCAGGCTATTGACTTTCCCACTTACTGAATGTCTTTCTCTCTAGTTTAATCAATGCAGGTTACCTATATAGGATTTACCTACTAAGGATTCATAGAAATGTGAAGCTCTTCGAATAGGAAGACAGCAAAGAAGTACATTGTTTCTTCTCAAAAATGATATTGAGTATATCTTGTCACATTAAGCCATCAGTAACAAATTAATACAGTATAGGTCATATGCAAAAGTTGAGATTTTTATCACATGTAAGAAAAAATCATGTGAAATAGTTTAGAAAAAAAATAAGTAAAAGTTTCCATTTTCTTAAATTGAAAAAGTGTATGTGCTTCTGATGAACATGAATTCTCAGACTGTAATTTAATGTTTTTTTCAATTTTATAATTTTAATTAATTGACTTAAAAGTACACTTTCTAAAAATATAATATTTTTGATTAAAATCAACAGGTAAGATTTGATTATTCTTTCTTACACAAATTGTTATGTACAACGTGTACATAAATATTATAAATATTTGCTATATTATTATATATAGAATTTTATAAAAATTTATCCAGGGCTGGATATATGGTTCAGTGCTTAAAGGCAGTTGTTGCAAAGCCTAAAAACCAGGTAGAGACAGATGCACAAAGTAGTGCATATATTTGGAGTTCATTTGCAGTCCAAGAGAGACTGGATCTCTCTCTCTCTCTCTCTCTCTCTCTCTCTCTCTCTCTCTCTCTCTCTCTCTCTCTCTCTTTCTCTCTCTCTCTCTTTCCCTGCTTGCAAAGAAATAAAATTTAAAAAATCCATGTGAAGCTATTGTTTTTAGTCACAAATTTGTGATGATTTTAAAGCCTTTCTTTATTTCACAAGAATAATGTGTTTTCACTCCAAAGATATTTACTAGGATTTTCTGCTAGCTAGTTTTATAATAATAAAGTTTGATAATAAAAAGTGAATTTTTATTAGAATTATAAGTGAGATTTTAGCTTCAGGTAAAATTAAGTGTCACAGAGAATATCAATTCAATCAACAGTGATTCCAGCTGCTATTAATTTCTGGTCAAATAGGATAGGATTTATTGTGTTTCAGTTGGTCTTTATTTACATAAAATAAACAATTGAGCCTACTCATCAATAAATTAGAGGGGCAATAATAAAAAATGTACTTGTATGTCAAATACATAGCTATTTTAAGCAAAATAGAATTAGAATTTATTTTTTACTGGCTGATACTTTATGGCCATGTTTTCATTTGTTTCTCTAATTTTTTTCCTATCCTCTCCTCCCTTCCCCTCCCTTCACTTTCTCTTCTCTTCTCTTTTCTTCTCTTCTCTCCTCTCCTCTCCTCTCCCCTGCTTGCCGTTTGCCAAAAACTATGCTTTTGTGTGGTAGTCCTGGTTCTGGGTTTTATTCCAGTCAAAGGTCTGCAGTTAATTCCTTTTCCCTCTCCCAAGCTGGACTTCAAGGTGAGCTAACTAAGGTGGAAACAGGGTGACAGGGCCAAGCATTTCCTTTCAGCCTTATTGACACAACTTTTCCTTCTGTTACACTAAAAGCATACAGCATAGCCTCTACACTGATCTTCTGAAAGGGATTTGGAATATGAATAGCTTGCAGCTTGGTGTACCTGTGAGCAATGATCACAGGATGATTATTCTTCACCAAAATACTGTTCTGCTTCCCCAGCCTAGGTGATTTTAACTTGAAGCATTACAGGTTCTTATATTTTCTAGTCAGTGTCAAGGTTCCAAGTGGAAAATCATGTAAAAGCATAAGAATTGCAGGACTCAAGGAAGACTGAAAAGTGCTAGAATTGTGTGTCTTCTTTCCTTTCTGTATGACATCATTTTTAAAAACACGGAGCGTGATGGCATTGTGTAGAGGGGAGGACATATACAGAGAGGGACCAGCATTACTACCTACCTGATAGAAAGAAACATTGATTTGGAAGTCTGAATAGAGTTTGAAATTCTCTGTGGGGAAAGATTGAGTCACAGACATAATTTTTGGACAAATCACTATAACATCAGAGCTGAGGTCTAAGCTCCATAGCTACTATATTCTCCCTTTCTTGTGAAGCCCAAAACTGTACTTTTTGTGAGACTATGCTATGTAACATAATGGCAATTGCAAACCAAATGTTAGATTTTAATTATTAATATTCTCTGGAAAAACATGTTTTATTCAAGATGAAAATGCTAAAATTTCAATGATAAACTCAAGTTCTTATAATAAATATGAGTAAAGTGAGATGTAATGCAGCAGTGACAGTTTGAGATCATGGTGATATAGCGGATTTCATATTCATTTGTAGTAATGTATGAGCCAAATAAAATATGCCTAGAGGGGAGTTTTAGTCCAGTGTACCAAGTGAATCATCTTTTTGCAAAATTCAGTGTTTATTTAAAAACTACAGTTGTACTTTGCAGCCATCTTTAAAATTAATAGGATTTTGAGTGGATTTCCAATGGCTATCAAACAATATGAGTCTGTACTATTGTACTACAGACAACCACATGGTATAAATAGATTTGTAATATGTTTGGAACCACTGATGTAAAAAGTCCTACCACCTCAAGATCAAGAAGTTATAAACTGCAGCTGATTATTAATGGTGACTCATTCGATGAGAAAATACAAGAATCATGGAGGTAGAATACAATGGGCAAATGCTCCTTAGCATTACAGTACCCAAATCATAGTTATGACTATTTTGTCATCACGGACTTGATGACAAAAATAGAAGTACCTGTCAGTTGCTCCTAGAATTTATTTACAATTTGAACCTAAAAGACTGAATCTTGCTAGACATACTGCCCCTGAGCTACATTTCTAGTCCTGTTTCTTTTTATTTTGATACATTCTGACTAAATTAGTCAAGCTGTCATTGAATTGTCTTTGTAGCTCAGTCAGGCCTTAAATTTGCAATAGCTCTCTTTCAAATTCCCAAGGAGCTAGGGACTATAGGCCCATACTGCCAGCTCTGGCTTCTACTTACCCTTCTTTACAAAGTTCTCTTTCTTTTCTTTCTTTCTTTCTTTCTTTCTTTCTATCTATCTATCTATCTATCTATCTATCTATCTATCTATCTATCTGCTCTCAAATCCCTTTACTTTATAATTGGCATTTCCTGAGAGGATGCAACAAAACCACTCAGTAATCATGCTTGACTTATTAATTACATAAGTTATACATATTAGCTTTCACAAATTTAATTTGATCACCATGATCAAGAGTTGGGGGCAATAGAGATTATGAGTTCTATAAAATAGACATAAAGATTTTTAATTCAGATAGATATGATGGTGCATGCCTTTAATCCCAGTACTTGGGAGGCAGAAGTAGGAGAATGGCTGTGAGTTTGAGACCACCCTGGAGCTACAAAGTGATTTCCAGGTCACCCTGTGCTAGAGTGAGACTCTACCTTGAAAAAAAAGCTTTTTGATTAATAATAACAAAACTGAAAAATAATATCAGACCTACAAGTTGATTTGGTAAGAAAGTCCTTTCTGGAAATTGGTGTAATACCGGAGTCCCTGCTTGAAAAAAAAATGTGTGTTTATCTGTTAAAGGTGAGCCCTTTAACATTCTTCCCACAAGATTTTTTTTCATTAGTACATTAACACTTCTGCTAACATCACACTATTAACCAAGCACTCCTGACTTTGACATGACATTCACAATTTTACCCTTTGTACATGTTGTGACTATCAACTATAATTCTCTTCCAAACCTCTATCATTTCCTCATGCCTGTGTATACACAAGTTGTCTCACTCCCTAATGACACCTCTATGCAGCCTTTCATGGTTCTATTCCAACTAAGCAGAATTAAGTATTACATCTCAAGCACTAGCAAGTATCTTTTGTATGTCTCCATCAGAGGATCTCTATTACCATTTGTGTACATCATGGCAATTAAAGACTTATAATAAACGTACTGCAATGTTTCATCATCACTTCTCTAATATCCAAGTCTTATGTTACTCACAAAAACATCAGAATTAACCATATAGTATTCGGTAATATTTAAGATTCATAAACAAAAATAACATTACTCAGTTCTGTAAATAGCTGTACACTACAAAATAATGGGAGTAAACTGTACTAAAAATAGTTTTGATTTGGTTGTCTGATATGATTGAAGATTCTTCTTAATGGAAGAGTGAGGCAGATAGACAGAGCAAGGCTCAGGAGTCTAGCTTGGGAAGCCTGGCAATAAATCAAATCTAGATGAGACAGAGGAGGAAAGACCGGTTGGATATTGAAGGTCACAATAGAGCCATAGGTTGACATTAGAAAAATAAATAGGGGTTAAAAGAACAGTTGCATTTCACAGTTCAGCTAAGAGATTGGTCAAGGGTAGAGAGTTAACTGGCGCCTTAAGTTTAGGGTAGATTTCTAAAGTTTAATCACCTAGACTCCACAATTTTAGAGTCCTTAGTTAGCCAATGTTTTGATAGTCTCATATACTGCTTTGTTCTTAAGTATCAAATGGGCACAAAGTCTGGTAAAAGCTAAATACATAAATTGCTACATAGGTAGGGAGGTAGGTAAGTGGTTTAAATGGAAAAAGCTAGAACTGATGGCACAGTATGTTAACCATATGTTATTATACAATCATGTGCAAGTAGTATATTAATTAGCTGACACAGGCTTGCAATCCTCAGCTTGGGAGGCTTAAGCAGGAGCATCATAAATTCAAATGTAGCCTGGGATATAGTGAGAGTTCCAGGCCAGCCTGGGTAATTTCGTGAGATCCTCTCTCCATTAAAAATTAAGAAAAGGGATGAAAATACAACCTATGATGTGTGAGGCCCTGTATTCAATCCCAAGTACTACTATACAAATAAATAAAATTATAGCCCATGCTGGCCTAGAACTCCTGATCTTTCTGCCTCCAGAACTTCAGCTATTTCCGATAGTCATGTGCCACAACAACCGACAAATCAAGATGTAAACAGACGAAGCAGAAGCCTACTCAAAAAGGACTTTATGTGAAAATGTCAGTTGACCTCCCGTCCCCCTTATGCCTCACCAGCAAAATTGTCATGATTATGTCCATTTACAGTTTCAGCCTTGCTTGTCAGCTCTCATTCACATGGGCTTTGGAATCAACTAGTCAAGGTTCTGTAAATTCATCTTTTCTTGATTAGCAAACCTAATTTCTTTCTGTACATGGAAAAGCTTACAAAGGCATCTTTTTTCTTAAATATATATTTATTGTCCATAATGAGTTACATTATTCAGTGGGAAAACAATGAGTTGTTATCCCCAATTCCCCAATGCCCCCCACCCCATCCCCAATCAGCTGGATAATCTCCTCCATGGGCCATCTGGATCAGTCCCTGTGGCAGGGGACCCTGGATAGTTTAGTACTTAGCCCGGTCCTCATGGCCCAAGTGTGTTGATACTGGAGGGTGCCAAACCTTTGGATAGTCTCCCCCACCACGGCTCTTACAATCTTTCCGCCCCCTCTTCCGCATAGTTCCCTGAGTCGTGGTGGATGAGTATTAAGGCTGCTTTAAGATCGTGAGTTTAGGGGTCTTTGTGTCTAAGATCGTTGGTTTCTGTCTCACTGGCTTATCCTGTGTAGATTGAATGTCTGTGGCTGTGGGTCCCTCGTTCCTCCATCCTTCTCTGCGGGATTCCAAATGGATCCTCCACGTTATGACTGTGGTGGCTCCTCTCTTGCCAGAATCTCAGCTATCGGCCTACGGTCGGTTGTTAGGGTTAGATGGGCCCCAGGTCTCTCGCTGCATGCTGAAAAATACAAGCACAATCTCCATTGGAGAGTGTGATCAGTGTAGGTTAACAAATATACACATTTCTGGATTACAAGATTTTATTTTTAGTAGCCTCCCCATCAATCGCTCCCACAGTGCATCTTGTCTCAGGAGCCCAAGAGTATGGGATCCGGTAATTATCGCCCTGAATCCCAAGTTCCAGACAAGGGATCCCCCTCACTAAGTGGAAAATTGGCCGAATTTGCAAGTTGTTGATTGTCTCCCCCAGGCCCAGGCTCCTCCATTGCACAAGTGCTCCTTTCTTGGTTTGCTGTTCTCTCCCAGTAGGGGGTGTGGTCAGCCTACTCATGACCGCAGACTGTTTTTCATGTCAGTGGTCTCTGTTTACTCCAGCTGTTGTTGATCATTTTCTCCTGGCAGCCTGTGCAGTGCTTTCTAGCACTACACTAACTGCCTTCTGGGGGCTGGATACCATTCCGGACGTTGAAGGGTCTCTCGACGCTGGTCGATGGCATTCTGTGGTTTCTTCAGCAACAGGGTTTTGCCTGAGGCCTAGGGAGAGCACCCAAGAGCTTTGACAGAATTCTGTCATGTTGTTGGAATCTCATGAGACACTTGGGTCAACAGCTCAGTGAAGGAAGGAACCAGTGGATGGAACCAGTGGTTGTCCGGCTGCTCTAATTATTCACAGGCTTAGACTCTCTCCCCTACCATTCATGGCCCCTCTTAAAAGATGACACTCACTACTTACTCAATAGGTTACAATATGATCGTGAGGATTTTATGTTTTGAAACCTAATATGGCTTATGCTCAAGTTTAAGCCATTCCCCTCCTCCCATCCCTTACCCATCATTCATAATCTCTCACTTCTTAGTATTAGTCTGCATAAAGAACATGGTTATCTTGGTTAAGGACCACATATGAGGGAGAATATGTGGCCTTCGCTTCTCTGACCTTTTGAGTGTTCACTTAGTAAGATCTGCTCAAAGTCAGACCATTTTTCCTAAATTTCGATATATCATTTTTCCTTTCAGCTGAGTAAAATTACATCATGTAAATATACCACAGTTTCTGTGTCCATTTCTCCATGGATGGGCATTTGGGTTGCTTCAAATTCTTGGCTATTATGAATTGAGCTGCTATAAATATAGTTGTACAAAATTTTCTGCATCGAGATGTGGCGTCTTGCAGTTAGATGCCTAGTAGAGGGATAGCTGGGTCCCTTGGTAGTTCTATGTCCATTCTTTCTAGGAGTCTCCACACTGCTTTCCATAGTGCTTGAACAAGTTTGCAATCCCACCAGCAGTGAATAAGTGTTCCTTTTTCCCCACATCCTCACCAGCAACGATTGTTGTTGGTTTTCTTTATGATTGCCATTCTGACAAGGGTGAGGTGATATCTCATTGTGGTTTTGATTTGCATTTCCCTGATGCTTAAGGATGTTGAGCACTTTCTCAGGTGAGAGAAGGCCATTTGTGTTTCCTCCTCTGTGAATTCTCTGTTGAGATCAGTGCCCCATTTTGTGAGGGGGCAGTTTACTTTTTTGTTATTAATTTTTTTGAGTTCTCTGTAGGTTCTGGAAATTAGGCCTTTGTCTGAGTTGTA
>PVHP010042736.1:0-14850 GCA_004024765.1 Zapus hudsonius
GGCCAAAAGATGAGACCATGGCAAGAGATGAGCCACCACAGTCATATTGTGGAGGATCCATATGGAACCCTGCAGAGAAGGACGGGATGAACAAGGGACCCATAGCCACAGCCATTCAACCAACTCAGGATAAGCCTAATGTGTTTGTGTTTTTCAGGATACAACGAGAGAGATGTGGCCCATCTAACCTTACCAACCAGACTTAGGCCGATGGATGAGATCCTGACAAGAGAGGAGCCACCACAGTCATATCAGGGAGGATCCATAGGGAACTTGGCAGACAATGAATGATCAACAAGGGACCTATAACCACAGTCATTCAATCAACACAGGATAGGCCATTGAGACAGGAACCAAGGATTTTCGACACAAGGACCTCTAAGCTCGCAACATTAAAGCAGCCTTATTACTTACCCACCACGACTCAGGGAACTGAGCGGAAGATGGGGCAGAAAGATTGTGAGAGCCGTGGTGGGGGAGACGGTCCGGAGGCATAGCACCCATCAGTAACAACTCAGGAAGACCGGGATGAGTACTAAGATATACAGGATCCCTTGCCACAAGGACTAATACAGACAGCCCACGAAGGAGGATATACAACTGATCAGGGAGGGGGAGGGGGAGAATTGGGGAATTCGGGATAACAACACATGGTTTGCCCACTAAATAATGTAACTCATTATGGACAATAAGTATTAAAAATAAAATAAAATATTAGAACTGAAAACTTTAGTATATGTGCTTAACAGGAGACTAGGAATAATACAAGCAGTGATGATCAGAAAGATAATAATGAACAGGAATAATTGTAAATAGTCTTTATTAGGTTGAGGAATAGGCCATCTATACCTATTGTATCAAGAGCTTTGAACATGAAGAGGTGTTGTATTTTGTCAAAAGCCTTCTCCACGTCTATTGAGATAACCATGTGATTTCTGTGTTTGAGCCGATTAATGATATGTATCACATTATTCGACTTGCATATGTTGAACCATCCTTACATCTCTGGTATAAAGCCAACTTCTTGAGGGTGGATAATATTTTTGATGTAGCATTGTATCCGGTTTGCTAGGACTTAGTTCAGAATTTTTGCATCTAAGTTCATCAGAGATAAGGGTCTATAGTTCTCTTTTTCTTTTTGCATCTTTGCCTTGTTTGGGGATTAGGGCAATGGTAGCTTCATAGAAGGTGTTTGGTAGCCTTCCCTCTTTTTCTATGCTTCTAATAAGCTTCAGAAATAGTGGTTTTAGCTCTTTGATGAAGGCTTGGTAGAATTCAGCTGAGAAACCATCTGTTCCTGGGCTTTTGCTTTTGGGAAGATTTTTGATTACATCTTCAATCTCAGCGGGTGTGATAGGTTTATTTAGTACTTTTGTCTGCTCTGGGTTAAGCTTTGGCAGTAGGTAGGTGTCCAAAATACTTATCCATTTCTTCCAGGTTCTCTAATTTTGTGGAGTAGAGGTTTTGTAAGTATGACCTAATGATTCTTCCAATGTCTTCAGGATCTGTTGTGATCTCACCATTGTCCTTACTGATTTTGTTGATTTGGGCTTTCTCATTTTTTCTTTTAATTAGATTTGCCAGGGGTTTGTCGATTTTATTAACTTTTTCAAAGAACCAACTCTTTGATTTATCTATTTATTGTTTTCTTTATTTCCAATCTATTAATCTCAGTTCTGATTTTAATTATTTCCTTTCGTCTTGAGCTCCTCGGGTTTGCTTTTTCCATCTGTTCCAATGCTTTTAGGTGGGTGGTTAGGTGATTGATTTGAGACCTCTCTGTCTTTGATATGAAGGCATTTAGCACGATGAACTTTCCCTTCAAGACTGCATTCATTGTGTCCCATAAGTTCTGATATGATGTGTTATTGTCATCATTTATTACTAGGATATTCTGAATTTTCTGTTTTATTTCTTGGATGACCCAATCATTTTCTAGGAGCGAATTATTCAGGCACCAGTACTTTGTGTATTTTTTGGATCCTGTTCCACTGTTAACTTCTACCTTTAATGTACTATGGTCTGATATGATGCAAGGAACTACATCAATCTTCCTGAATTTGTTTAGGGAGGATTTGTGACATAAGATGTGGTCAATTTTAGAAAAAGTCCCATGCGCTGCTGAGAAGAATGTATATTCTGTGTCTTTGGGGTAGAACATTATATAAATATCTGTTATCCCCAGCTGGTCAATGGTGTCATTAAGCTCCATTATGTCCCTGCTGATCTTCTGTTTGGTTGATCTGTCTAGAGCTGATAGAGGTGTATTAAAGTTTCCTACTATCATGGAATTAGAGTCTATTTCTGCTTTATTTTTAGTAGGGTTTCCTTTATGAACTGTGTTGCACCCAAATTTGGTGCTTATGTATTAATGATATTGATATCTTCCTGCTGGATCATGACTTTGATGAGTAAGAAGTGACCATCATTATGCTTTTTAATTGATTTTGGTATAAAGTCTATTTTGTCAGAGATTAATGTAGCCACACCTGCTTTCTTTTTACTTCCACATGCCTGATAATCTGTTTTCCATCCTTTTACTCTAAGAAGATTTCTGTCTTTAGAAGTAAAGTGCATTTCCTGAAGGCAGCAGATGGAGGGGTCCATTTTTCTGATCCACCCTGCAAGTCTGTGACTTTTTTATAGGGGAGTTAAGTCCATTTATATTCAGTGATATAACTGTGAGGTTTGCTTTAAGCCCTGCCATGATGGAGGATTAATGGGGGTTCTTGTCTCTGCTGCTATTATTAACACACTGATTGTAATTGTTGTGTCTGATCTCTGGTACTCTTCTGAGGAAGATTTCTTGTTTCTTCTGTGTGGGATATCTCTTACAGGATCTTCTGAAATTTTGGCTTTGTGTTCAAATAGTTGTAGAGCTGGTTTACTTCATGGAACACTTTCACTTCTCCATTTATCATGAGGGATAGCTTTGCTGGGTACAGTAGTCTGGGTTGAAAGCCATACTTCTTTAGGCCCTGAAAAGCATTATTCTAAGCTCTTCTGGCTTTCGTGGTTTCTAATGAGAAGTCCAAGGTAAGTCTGATGGCTTTTCCTCTGTAAGTTACGGTTTGCTTTTCTCTAGGAACTTTGAATATTTTCTCTTTACTTTCTATGTTAGGCATCTTAATTAAAATGTTTCTTGGAGAATTCCTCTTCATATCCAGTCTGTTTGGAGTCTTCTGGGCCCCTTGAAAATTGAGTGGACTTTCTTTTATTAGATATGGAAAGTTTTCTTGAATAATTCTATTGAAGATATTTCCTATGCCCTTAGCCTGGGCTTCTTCTCCCTTTAGGATCCCCATGATTCTAATATTGGGTCTCTTTATTGTATCCCATAGATCCCTCAAGTTTTGCTCATTTGATTTCTTGAATTTATTGAAACCTATGACATTCTTATTAATTCCTTCTGACTTGTCTTCAACTTCTGAAAGTCTGTCCTCCAGTTTGTCAACTCTGGGACTGATTGCTTCAAGGGAGGTTTTTAACATCTCCTTTTCATTATTTGTTTCTGCTATAATTTTGTTTATAGTCTCCAATTCTTTGGTGAAATCTAATTTCCAATCTAATTTTGTTTTCGCTTGGGATTCCTGATAATCATTTTTAAGTTTTTTGAAGTCCTCATCAAATTTAATCATTTGATTGTGTAGCTCCTCTCTTAGTTGATTAATCTTCAATTCACTTATTGTGTTTCTGAATTCATTCATATTTCTCTCCATTAAATTCAGTCTGGAGTCTAGGCCTGAGTTAGAGAGCTTCATCTCATTCATGTCCTTTCTCATAATTTCCATATCAGCCATTAGCTGCTTCATATTTGCATTGCAGTTGTGGTCAAGAGTCATATTATTCCCCGTTTGCGATTGTTTATGTGCTGCTTCTACTTCTTTGCCACTTTCCTGTTCCATAATGGGACTAGGGGCCCTGGGTTTGGGAGTTCTGTCTTTGATTTCTGTGGGTTTTTTTTTTCCTTTGATTTCTTCCCATGTCTAGGTAAGGGAGTGAGACTCAGGCACCATGGGGAGTGCTGTTTAGCCTGCTTTGCTTCCAATGCGAAGATCACCAGGTTTGGTCTTGAACAAAGGTCTTTCCTGTTGGGGTGTTCTGTCCCAAGAGAGGCTTAGATCTTTACCTGTCTGGATCCCTCTGTATGTGACTGTTTAGTCTTAGAGCCACCACATAGGCCCCTGTCCCCAGTTGGTATGCTGTAGTAGAAACAGCCCCAGCACCCCAAGCTATAGAGCCCAGTGTTCTCCCACCAGACTGTGCCCTCCTGTCAGTGGCACGAGGTCCCTGGTGCTCGCAGAAGCCGCCTATGTCCTCCCAGTACTGGCAGAGGTTCCCAGGTGCCTGAGGCCTGGCCCCGCCCGGAAGCTGCAGTCTGGAATGGGCTCCCGAGCCGAGCTCGTTCAGTTTGCCCGAGGAGCACATCTGCCTGTGGATGTGGGGTTCTCAGGGAGAAGTGTGCCCAAGAATCGCTGGAGGGAGGCTGGAGGAAGGGTTCCCAGGAGGGAGAGGTGTTCAGCCAGCAAGGATTCAGGAAGCACTGGAGAGGATACAATTCCGCTGGCGGGAGCTAGGTGTGGGGGAAGGGCGGCGCTCTCTTCCTTTGTGGAGCAGAAAGCAGCTGGGGAGTCCTGACCCCCTGGCTAGTGCGGAGTTTGGGAGACAGTAGGTTTGGGTTAAGGGCCAGCTGGGGTCCCGGGTTTGGATCCCAGCTGAAGAATCAAACCTTTTCTACGAGAGTCCTGGCGAGGCTGCTATTTGTCTGCCATCATGCTCCGCCCCTGACATGTTTTAACTTAATGGAACTCCACATGAAAAAACTTTTTAAGATGATAGTAATATTAGATAAATTGTGATCTGGTAGTTCAACACCAAGAAGGAATTAATCCCTCTATATATTGTTACCATAAGAGTTACCAGAAGATTAATAGCATTTGCAGAAATAGTTTAATATTTATGTATAAGAGCCTGAAATAGAGGTTGAGAATGTAGAGTAAAGCAAGAGAGTGTTCAGTGACTACAAATCCTCAAGCTTCTAGAAGCCTAAAGGAAAAAGAATATCATTAATTTCAGAGAAGACCCTTAGATGAGTACAGTTTTATTTTTACTATATTTTAAATTATTTTTTAAAAAATATTTTTATTTATTAATTTTCAAGCAGACAGACAGACAGAGAGAGAGAAGGAGAACGAGAGAGAGGGAGAGAGAGAAAGAAAGAGAGAGCAGGACAACCAACTTGTGGGTCTGGCTTATGTGGGTACTGGGAATTGAATGGGGGCCTTAGGCACTAGGGACAAGTGTCTTAACCACTGAGCAATCCCTCCTGCCCAGATGAGTACAGTTTGAAGGGCAAAATCATAAGGGAATTAAAAATAATGTGTTGAACAAAACTGGGGGGAGGAACTGGCTACCTCTTGTATAATTCATAACCCCCTTGTTGCAGTCAGTTTTCTAGTTGCTGCACAGAAAGAACCCAAACAAAAGCATCTTGTGGAGGAACAGGTTTATTTGGCTTACAGACCCAAGGGGAGACTCCATCCTGGCAGGGAAATTGATGGCATGAGCAGAGGGGTGGACATCACCTCTACCATAGCACTGCATACAGTGGCAGGAAGGTGTGCCAAACACTGGCTTAAAACCCCCATAAGCCTGCCCCCAACAACACAGCTCCATTGAGGTTTTAAAACCCAAACTGCCATCAGCTGAGGATCTAGAAATCAGAACACATTCATTTGTTTGTGGGGGACACCTGGATCAAACAATGACAGTCTGCCCTGGCCCCCACAAACTAATAATCATACATGATGTAAATTTAATGTGTTCAGCTCAATTCTTAAGTCCCCACAGCTTTCAACTGAGCCATAATACCAAAAAAAACAAACCTGTAATGGCACAGAACATTCACTTTGAAAAACATGAGGCACAGCAAAAACAGATTGAACCTATACAAGATTTAATATAAACAGGGAAATCTCAATCTCTAACTCCAAGTTCAATGATTCTAACCAGTAAGAAGTCTCTTGGAGATTTGATTCCAACCCTCCTGCTTGGCTACTCACAGTCTGGGAAAACTTCATCTGGTGCTGACAGCTCTCCTTGGCACCCATCCTTAGTCCTGGCATCTTATTGGGTATCCATTGCAACCCACAGTTCATTCTCATGGCTCCATCAGGCTCCATGCAGGCAATATAGAACACATGCTTCACATTGCCAATGGTCATTTTTCAAAAAACAAACAAACAAAAAAAAAAAAACCTGTGGTTCAAATCCAATGACCCTCTCTTCTTGCATTTGTTCTACTCCACAGAGCCAGATGGGCTACCAACTTGTTAATTCAGGGGGGAACAAAGCATTCAGGCCCCTTCAAAGAATCCACATTCTTCCAGTTGTTCCAATGCAGACCACCTGGCCCAATCTCAATGGTAGTTATCTCTCAAACAATTTCAGGTGAATGGGCAGCAGTTTTGACCCAAAGATCTTTCTTTCTGTGCCATCTCCATCTGCTTGTTCCAGTCCATCTTTACATCAAGCAACCCTGCACAGGTTTCCAGGACACAGGCAGGCAGCCTCTCATGCAAAATGCTTCTGGCACAGTCCTGACAAAGTTCTTTCTCACCCTCATAAACAAAACCTCACAGTCCATAGTTCTCATTACATTCAGGTCTTGTAACTCTGACCAGAATGATCCATCACGCTGTGCTTACAGCACTGCAAGGCACCTCTTAGGATGAGGTTTCCAATCTGTCCATATTCCTCCTTCATATCAATTCTAAAATGCCAAAGCCACAGAATCAGGGTTCTAGCAGCAACAGATGACACCACTCTCTGGTACCAAAACTGTTGCAGTCAGCTTTCTAGTTGCTGCAAAGAAAGAGCCCAAACAAAAGCAGCTTGTGGAGGAACAGGTTTATTTGTCTTACGGACTCAAGGGGAGACTCCATCCTGGCAGGGAAAATGATGACATGAGCAGAGTTGTGGACTTCACCTCAGCCACAGCACTGCAAAGAGCAGCAGGAATATGTGCCAAACACTGGCAAGAGGAAGCTGGCTTATAACCTCCATAAGCCCACCCACAACAACACAGCTCCATTGAGGTTTTAAAACCCAAACTGCCATCAGCTGAGGATCTAGAAATCAGAACACATTCATTTCTTTGTCAGGGGCACCTGGATCAAACCATGACAGTCTGCCCCTTGGGGGACAACTATGTGGATAGACTTCTCTGAGTGGGAAAAAGATATAAAGATACTTGTGTCCCATGTTAATGCTCATCAGAAGGTGATATCATTGGAGGATGACTTTAATAATCAAGTTGATAAGCTAACCCCTTCTGTGGATAGTGGCTAACCTCTCTCCTCAGCCACCCGTGTCATTGCCCAATGGGCCCATGAACAAAGTGGCCATGGTGGCAGGGAGGCAGGTTATGAATGAGCCCAACAACATGGACTTCCACTAACGAAGGCTGACCTGGCTATGGTTGCACCTGAATGCCTGATCTGCCAGCAGCAGAGACCAACAGCGAGCCCCCGGTATGGTAGCATTCCTCGAGGAGACCAGCCAGCAACTTGGTGGCAGGTTGACTACATTGGACCACTTCCAACATGAAAAGGGCAGCGTTTTGTCCTGACTGGAATAGACACTTATTCTGGGTATGGATTTGCTTTTCCTGCACAGAGTGCTTCAGCAAAAACTACCATCCATGGGCTCACAGAATGCATTATCCACCATCATGATATTCCACACAGCATTGCTTCAGACCAAGGAATTCACTTCACAGCCAAGAAAGTGCAGCAGTGGGCTCATGCTCATGGAATTCACTGGTCCTTCCATGTGCCCCACCACTCTGAAGCAGTTGGCTTGATAGAACGATGGAATGGCCTTTTAAAGAACCAGTTACGGTGGCAACTAGGGGGCACTAGCCTGAAGGACTGGGGCAGGGTTCTCCAAACAGGCTGTGTATGCGCTGAACCAGCATCCTATATATGGTACTGTTTCTCCTATAGCCCAGATCCACGGGTCCAGGAATCAAGGGGTGGAAATGGGAATGGTACCACTTACCATCACCCAAGTCACCCATTAGGCAAATTTTTGCTTCCTGTTCCTGCAATGTTACGCTCTGCTGGCTTAGAAGTCTTGGCTCCAGAAGGGGAATGCTTTTGCCAGGAGGCACAGAGAACATTCCATTGAACTGGAAGCTAAGACTCCCTGCTGGCCACTTTGGGCTCCTGATGCCCTCCAGTTAAAAGGCCAAGAAAGGAGTTACAATGTTAACAGGAATGATTGATCCATACTACCAGGGAGAAATTGGACTGCTCCTCCACAATGGAGGCAAGGAGGTATATTTTTGGAGTGCAGGAGACTCTATCTGGCGCCTCTTGGTGTTCCCTGATATCAAAGTCAATGGGAAACTACAACACCCCAATCAAGGCAATGTGAAACATGGCTCAGATATATCAGGAATGAAAGTATGGGTCACTCCTCCAGGTAAAGAACCAACACCTGCTGAGGTGCTTGCTGAAGGTGGAGGAAATACAGAACAAATAGTAGAAGAAGGTAGTTACAAATACCAACTAAGGCCATGTGACCAGTTACAAAAGAGGGCTGTAATTGCCATGAGTATTTTGTTTTGTTTTGTTTTGTATTACTTGCTAAGAATGTTTGCCCATATGAATACCAATACCTTTGTTTTTCCTCTATTATATAATTAATATTAATTGAGATTATATCAGTAATCATTGTTGAATATATATTATTAAATATTAGACTAAGAATTCCTCAAGAGACCTGTTTTATGTTGGGGAAGATTATGCATTTCTGGTTGTACATGGGATAGTTATATCATGTTAGGTGGAATCATGAGATTACTGTCTTCATTTGAAAATTAAGATGTAAGGAGATATGATTTGATGTCAAGTTGACAATGGGTGTACTTGTGATGGTTAAGTTTATTTGTCAAATTGACCTATGTAATAATCCATAGTAATCTTGGGTGGGTCTCTGAGTTTGCCTGCAGGATTGACAAAATCCTTTTGGGATTTTGGAGAAGGGAGGAGTTGCCTTCTCCAGAGTGAGCCCTTCCCCCCAGTAGGTGGGCCTTTCAGAAGGGGACTAAATATAAGGAAGCCTGAGGGGAAGTAAACCCTCTTCCTTCCTCCCCTGGCTGCTGGTGCTTGTTCATGAGTTGCATTCACATCCTGCTCTCCTACCCTTTCCTTGGCCTCACATCATGGACTGAAGAGCCACCACTCCCCAGGGAGCCATCAGGCCTTCTGAGCTGGATTGAGACTGCTGTGACATCCAGCCACGTGTACTGAACAGTTACTAGCTTCTTCACCTGTGGGCCTACTGGCTGCTATTGTTTGATAGTCGTAAGCTACCGTAAGCTACCCCAATAAATTCCCTTTTATTAGAATCCATTCTATCCACTCTGTTTCCTCTAGAGAACCCTGACTAATACACCCCTACTCCATGGACTTATCCGTATGACCAACAAGGAGGATACCCAGTTGATTGGGGATAGGGAGGAGGGAAATGGGGGTGCCATCATAAGACTTGCTAAAAAATGTATCTAATTTTGGATAATAAATATATCAATAAAAATTATGTGTTAGTAACTTTAAAAAAAACTCAGTGAGAACTTTCTTCAGAAAATTGGCACAATGGTGCATAGGATTTGGTAATAATTATAGTAAAAGATTGCTGGTGACACCATCCATTAGATTTATGTCTGAAGAAAAGAAAGGCATTTGATCGGCCTTTGAATGATAACGTCTTTTTTGGAAGGAATTCATGTAGCTTGAATGCAGTCATAGTTTAGACAGGTAAATCTCTGAATCAACAGAAAAGCAGGACCTCTCTAGAGGAACTCTCCACATACACCTTACATGCTAAGCATGTTAAGAAGGGGGATTATCTTTAGTGCCAATAGATACAGGCATCTTGGGCAACAGATGTGGGTAATCCACTGAACTTTGGCTCCCAGCAACTGTCTTAGTTATACCCAGCTGTGTATCTGCCAATGCTAATCCATCATAACACAACCTGCTATTTACCTTCTTTGCACTGATAGGGATTTGAGAGGAAGATGAAAGAGAACCAAGACTTATGAGGTAATTTAGAACTTTTCTGCATTTCTTCCTTTTGTTTCTTATTATCTGATATTATTGACAAGATAGCATAATACCTAACATAATAATTGCAGGTAATCACCTGCTGCCAATACTAATATAGGGAAATAAAATAATTTGCTGGGGTTTTGTTTATTGTATTTCTTAATACTATATAGAATCATTTGATAGAAACTAGACAAGAATAAAATTTGTTAGGCAGTTATCAATATTTAATGTTCTTGCTCTTCCACTTAGGGATGATCTATCAGGCATTCTTACAAAGGATATATAGCTAAACATAAGTAAAGCATCTTAAATAGTTCTCTACAGGAAGTTAGATTTATGATAATCCTGCTCAACTAAAGAAAGGGAAAAGAGAGAGAGGGAAAACTCCCCTCAAATCCAATTATATATTCACTGCAAGTACCATCAACACTATGCTGTAGTTGTCACTTTCTCACTGCTGTGACCAAATACATGACCAGAAGCAAATTAAGGAAGGAAGGATTTATTTCAGCTTACAGGTCAATGTTACAGTCCACCATGGTGGGGAAGGCATTGTAGCAGAAACTTGATGCAGCTGGTCATATTCAGATCACACTGAGAAAGCAGAGAGTGATAAATGCTGATACTCAGCTAACTTTCTCCTTCTTATTCAGTTTAGGATTTCAGTCCATGAAAAGGTGCCATCCAAAGTTAGAGTGGGTCCTCCCACCACAATTAACACAATAAAGAAACACACTCACATATATTCCTAGAGATTTGTTTCCATGGTGATTCTAAATTCTGTCAGTTTGAGAACTAAAATTTAACCATCACGCATGGCATTCTATCATTTTGTGTTTTTGTGTTTAGTCGATTATAAAAAGGTCAGTCTTTCTTCCGAATTCAAGATATACCATTTCTAATAAGCTATTTCTTTTATTTTTGTGCTCCCTCCCTAGATATTGCTCATCATTAATAATCTATGGTTTCTAGTTAAATTGAAAAAGGAGCTAGAAGCTCTATGCTAATAGTAAGAGGTCTTAGGTTCTATTTCACACCTATAGAATAATTCATATCTTGAATTATACATGAGGTTTTGGTGTAGTTGCTTTGATGTTGCAATTACTAAGCAATGTGGAAAAGACATATTTGCATTCATTTCTCTGAGCCTTTCCTTATACCTGAACCAGATTCTCACATTGAAAGATATTGGTAAGGAGTAAGGTGAAGTTGTGAGATAGACTCTTGGCTCATGTTCAAGTTGGGCCAGTAGTTTTTCCTTATGCTTATTATAAAAAAGCAACATTTTAAAAAAGTTATCTTTTATAATTGTACCAATTCAACATTTAAAAAGTCTCCAACTCTTTTAGAAGATTAATTTGAAACCAGATGAATGACTTCATAGACATGAGAATATTGAAGGCATCCCCTGGGAAAAATGAAGGAAAATTGCCAGCAGTATATATTAGCTATATAATTGTCTACCAAGCTTCTTGGGCTAAGTTAATGATTTTGGAGGAATGGTACACAAATCCTGCCTTTAAGGTCCATTCCTACAGAAGGTGTTCAGTATTGTTGAGGTTAAGTCTTATTAAATCACCATTTTTGCAGGTAACAAATGACTAAATGTTGACAATTTAATGCAATTTGTTTTGAGAGTTAAACTCCTATATCATACCTCACTTTAATATGCTGGAAAACAAAATAGAATTTTTAGCAGAAACATCAGGAACAAAATCACTCTTCTATCAACTATGTGCCCTTCTTAAAGTTTCCTTTTCTACTGAGCCAAAATTCAAAATCTGAATTTTGAAGAGACTAACAACCTGCTTCATAAGATGACTCTGTAAATTAAATTAGGATAACATGTAAAAAGTGCCTTGAACATTGCATGCCATATACAATATTTACTATTCTTAGAGTCAGCTTGTGGAAGTCATATGGAAACTGTAGATACAGAAAACAAATTAGTGTCCATTTAGTGCTTGGACATTGGGGGAAAATGAAGAGTAATGAATTTTTTCAGGGTGATAAAAAACACTTTAAAATTTGATTGTAATGATCATTTCCCAAGTCTATGAAAATACTAAAAATCAGTGAATAATAAACTATAAATGAGTGAATTGCATGATATGGGAGTTATAGCTCAATTAAGCTATTTTACTGCTTTCACGATTCATAGCCCTCCATCCCATGGAGCCTTCCAGCAAGCCCATTGAAGAAGGCCCTCAGTGGTTTGGGGGCAGAGAGGAAGGAGATGGAGGTACCAACACAAGACTTGTTCATACAGTGTTACTGCTTATTAACAATAAATAAATAAGTTATTAAAAAGTTTTAAAGGGGGATACACATAGGGAGAGTCAAAGGAAAAGATCAAAGTCATTTAGGAAAACATGATCAAGCTTGGATTTTTACAAGGCCCATTTATAGCCTTGAAAATGACAAGCACACAAAAAACTGTATTAATTCAGTTTAGCATGAGACAGTAATCATAAAGCATTATTTATAATTGTCTATTTCTGGTCCTAGCCACATAGAAAGAGGTTGTTTCTTACTATTCTACATCTAGTTTTGATATAAAATATCTAAAAGTAAAGATTTATTTCAAGATTTACTTCAGCATTGGAGACAAAGCAACAATTGACAGAATGTTTGGCTGCCTCACATCTCAGACCTCCCAGTGTTTGGTGCAAAGTCATATGAATAAGGAAGCTGTGTTCTCCAGTGCTTTCTCATTCCTATCACACAAGCTCAACGTGAGTCTGGTTTTGAACAGCAGCACAGCTTGGACAATGTTCAATTACCACACAGTCTGGGCAATGGAAAAAGCAGACAAAGGAGGCCTAAAAAGAGGGCATAATAATAACTTGTCCAGATGACCAAATTACATTTTCCTCTTCAAACTGTTAGACATGTACAGGGATACAATTTGGAGATGTCATTGGGACCCATTTAATCCCTATGTAGAAGATAAGCATTTGCTAATAGAGGGTCAAATTCTTATGCAGGGTTTTTATACATAGAACATTATTGGATGCAAATAGATAGCAAGAGATTCCAGTTTTGAGCACTACATTATGATGCATTTGTAAGTAGTCCATCTTCTGTTATGGATTTTTTTTATCCAAAAGTGTTATTCAGTGAACTGGGTTTTTTTCTTTAACATGTATGAAATTTATGCATAAGATCAGCTATTAACAATTGTAGACCAGTGGTTTCATCTTCATTTATGCATTGCCCTCTGAAGATGCAATATCTTACTGTTAAAATGTATGTTTGTTTAACTAACAGCACTTATGTGCTACACCCAGAATTAAACAATAAGGTGCAAGAGCATAGCCAGTCTTCTGCAATGGACTGACTCTAATTGTCTCAAGAGCAGGACATTTGAAGTAGATTAGAGCAGAGAAAATCAGCTGCAGTTCTCAATGAAGTGATATCATTCTAACATACTTTTTCAGACAATTTGTTCCCAGGCACTCAGTGGCATAATGTCTTCTGTGTACTCATATCTTGAGACTGCTAAATATCAAGCCCAAGACACTTGATCATTTTCCTCATTGGTCCCCTCCACCTAAACTTCAGTTCACTGTACTTTGTGACCAGTCAGAACTATGAAGGTAAGGATTTGAATGAGTTCTATGTTTTGCCCCTTAGAGGAAAATTTGTCCATTTCGAAGGAATACTTTAATGCCTTGAATGACAGTTCATTTAAATTAGGTATAGATTTTAATCTATGAGGCCCTTGGTAGCCTCTAAATAATAGTACAGCTACTAAGTTAATCACTGTAGAGGCCTTTTGTAGCCTTTAAATAATATTGAATGGGTTATGGCTATCATCTTGGGTTATATATGAGAGATCATATTTGTATCCATATCTACATATTAACACATTGAATTGGATTTCATAGGAATAGGGACTAGAGTCAACAAAGATATGTGAGTGAAAATGAACATTTTAAAAATACTTTTAAATAAATTATTAAGGATGGCATACAAAATTTCATTATGGCAATAAACATGGATTTGAAAGTATCTCTGTGGTAGGCTATAGAGTTATTTGGGTAGAAGTCCAGAAATAGTATAACTGTAGGGTAGTTCACAGTAGGGTAGTTCTATTATTAGCTGTTTGAGGATCCTCTACACTGATTTACTTAGTAGCTACTTAGTAGGACTTAGTAGTACTACGGTTACACTCCCATCAGCAAGGCAGTTTAGGGGCAACAGGGCCTCTGAAAGTAAAAGTGAGCAATGCCTTTGAGCCTGTAGTGGGAGTATATGGGACATCTTGATCTTCTCCCCCATAAAGGTACCATTACACTTTGCTTGTGGACAGAATGTCACAAGAGTCTGAACTTTACTCATCTCTTCTTCCCTAAAGAAGTTCCCCTTTCCTAGAAGAGATAATCACCCACTTCTGAGAAGGTTACACCCTTCATGTAGAATTAAGATTACTTTGAAGATTGCCCCTTTTCTCAGAAAACATGATCCCCTTCCTAGAAACCTGGCATTGGGCTGGTTAGTTCAAACCTCAACCAGTCAATAAAAGATGCTAATCCTGTCTCTAGTGTGGCAGTTACAGGCAAGTTCACAGATTACAGGCCTAAACCCCTTCCCCCTGAGTGGGAGGTGTCTCTAGCTAGAGTCCAAACATAGATGCTAAAACTGATTGGTCAGGTCCGTCTCTCTGACTTTCTTGGCCGAGGTCTTAAAAAGTCACTGAAACAAAGTCCAGTCCTCTCTTCCCTCCATT
>PVHP010042737.1:0-14775 GCA_004024765.1 Zapus hudsonius
ACTTCCTTCATATCTCTTCCCTCTCTCAATTAGTCTCTATTTTGTTTTGGTGTCATCATCTTTTCTCCCATTATGTCAGGTATTATCAGTTAAATAATTTATTTATTTGCATGCAGAGAGAGGCAAAGAAACACACACACACACACACACACACAGAGAGAGAGAAAAAGAGAGAGAGAGAGAGAGAGAGAGAGAGAGAATGGGTACAACAGGAAACAAAACTGCAAACAAACTCCAGATGCATGTGCCACTCTGTGCATCTGACTTTACATGGGTACTGGAGAATCAAACCTGGGACATTAGGTTTTGCAGGCAAGTGCCTTAACCATTTCTCCAGGCCCCTCAAGCAGCTTTTGGGCACAGAAAAGAACTTCTCTGAGGTTCCTCATGAGAGGTCATGGGGAAGCAAGGCTCTTTTCTGGAATCCCTGGCCAGGACTATAACTATTAAAGAGAGAGCTACATACAGTTCCAAGTGAGTATCTGGGTGCTACGGCCTGGCCTGGGTCAGGTACGAGGAGGACAGAGCAGTCTAAGCAGCCTGAAGAAGGAACGCTTGCAGAAAATGAGACCTTGGTTTGGTTTGGATGTGTGTGTGTGTAGTACATGTGTTTGGAGTGTGTGCCTTATGCACACACCTGTGAGGCCAGAGGAAGATGCCAAGTGTATTCCTCTATCTCTCATCTTTCACTGAGACAAAGTCCCTCACTAAACCAGGAGCTCCCCATTTTTCAGTTAGGCTGGCTGACCAGGGAGCCCCAGCAATTCCAATGTCTCTGTTCCCCTCAGTGCCGGGGTCATAGGCATGCAGGGCTCTGCTTGGCTTTGTACGTGAGTCCTCGGGCTTGAAGTGGCATGCACTCTGACCTGCTAAGCCATCTCCCTAGCCCAAGATTTTGCTTCTTCTTTAAAAAAAAAAATTGACCTGGTGTGGAGGCACACACCTTTAATCCCAGCACTGGGGAGGCAGAGGAAGGATTGCCATGAGTTCAAGGCTACCCTAATACTATAGTAAATTCCAGTTCAGTCTGGGCTACAGTGAGACCCTACCTCGAAAAACAAACAAACAAAAATTATTTATTTGCAAGAGGAAAGAGAGAGCAAAACAGATAGATAGATAGACAGACAGACAGATAACAGACGCTCAGAACCTTTAGCCACTGCAAACAAACTCCAGGTGCATGTACCACTTTGTGCATTTGGCTTTACGTTGATACTGGGGAAATGAACCTAGGTCATTAGGCTTTGCAGGCAAGTGCCTTAACTGCTGAGCCATCTCTCCAGCTCCCTTCTCTTGTTTTGAGCCTGGGTCTCCTCTCTGGAACTCACTAGGTAGCTTAGGCTGGCTTCAAACTCACAGTGATCCTACTGTCTCAGCCTTCAGAGTACTAGGATTACAGGTGACAGCCACCAACTTTTGTTTGTTTTGGTTTGGTTTGTTGTTTTATGGTGTGGGGGTTCAAAGCAGGAGCCTCATGCAAGCTAGGCAAGCACTCTTCCATGGAGCTCCATCTCCAGTCCAGTCAGAGTCAATGGCTTAGAAACAGAAGTCAACTGTGTTGGCCAAGAGAGAATGTAGGCTACAGAAAATAAGCTAGGGTGAGGGGTCTGCAAGCAGGAGGAGCTCTGGAACACTGACACACAGCTATAGTCAAAGGCACCTCTATCCACCAAGTCAATCAGAGCCACCTGGTCTGAGCACTTCAAGAAAAGGCGGTCACGGGCTGGAGAAATGGCTTAGCGGGTAAGGCGTGTTTGCCTGCAAAGCAGAAAGGACCCAAGTTTGATTCCCCAGAATCCACATTAAGCCAGATGCACAAGGTGGCACATGTGTCTGGAGTTTATTTGCAGTGGCTGAAGGCCCTGGCATGCCCATTCTCATTCTCTCTCTCTCTCTCTCTCTCTCTCTCTCTCTCTCACAGATAAAATAAATAAAAAAGAAAGAAAAGACAGTCACTAGCTGGCCAAAGTGGCTCACATCTATAATCCCAGAAGTGAGGAGGCTGAGGTAGAAAGAACACCATGAGTTCAAGGCCAGCTGAGCTCCATAGTGAATTCCAGGTCAGCCAGGGGCTACAGTGAAACCCTGCATTCAAAAAAAAAATTGTTTTAGCCCGGCGTGGTGGCACACACCTTTAATCCCAGCACGCGGGAAGCAGAGGTAGGAGGATTGCCGTGAGTTCAAGGCTACCCTGAGACTACATAATGAATTCCAGGTCAGCCTGGGCTAGAGTGAAACCCTACCTCAAAAAACCAAAAAAAAAAAAAAATTATAATAATAATAATTTAAATTTAAAAAGTAAACAGTAAGGTGGTCACAGTCACTAGCATTCAGGGTCCCAAAGTCATGTTTCCAACAACCTGAAGAGGTTAGGACAAGACAGGGAACCCTGGGATTTACTGAAGAGCTCCTGTATCATTCGATCCCTCCAACACTTGTGTATATGGTTAGACACTTCTGGTAGGCAAGGAACTGGAGGGCCAGACAGGTTAAATGTAACAGACCCCGGGTCATACAGCTGATCAGTGGCAGATGCAGGACAGAAGCCAAGATTTCTCCTCCACTCACTAGGCCTTCTGCCCCATGGGAAAGATTAAAGGTTCCGAAACAAACTACTCTGTTCCATTTCAAGTCAAGTAACCCATGGGTGGCAGAGCATATGCCCTCTTTATGGCAGGGTCTGTTCTCAGCGTGGCATGTGCAAACTGCATGTTGGGCAGGGCAGCAGGGCAAAGCAGAAAGGGTTCTGTTCCAGGACCAGGTTTCATGGAAACCACCTCAACCTGTCAAGCTGGATCTCCAAGTGCAGGCATCTCCTGAGGAGAACTCCTAAGACAAGACCCCATTTCCACCCTCCGCCTTTAGCTTGCCCATCTATCCTAAATTCCCAGAAGGAAGCAGGAGTTCCTGGGGCAGGTAACTCTTACCATTGTCAAAGCAACAGTAGAAACCACAAACAGCCATGCCTCAAATAAGAAGTCACCCCAATATAAGGCTAAAAGAGTGCTGAACCCTTCAAAAGAGGGAGGTTTCCTCTGAAAGATAGAATCTTGAGCTGGGCATGGTGGCACAGCCTTGAAGCCCTGCACTCAAGGTTGATGGGGAAGGACTGCTGTGAGTTCCAGGCCAGCATGGGCTGAGCAAGACCCTTCTTAAAATAATAATAAAGCCAGGCATGGTGGCACATGCCTTTAGTCCCAGCACTCAGGAGACAGAGGTAGGAGAATCACCATGAGTTCAAGGGCACCCTGAGACTACACAGTGAATTCCAGGTCAGCCTGGGCAAGAGCGAGACCCTACCTGGAAAAACAAAACAAAACAAAACAAAAAGTTGGGTGTGATGGCACACACTTTTTTAATCTCCACACTGAGGAGTCTAAGGTAGGAAGACCTCTGTGGTTTCAAGGCCAGCCTGGGCTACAGAGTAAGTTCCAGGTCAGCCTGGGCTAGAGCAGTGAGGCCTTACTTCAAAAAACCAAGGGAAGAAGGCCTAGGGATATGGTTCAGTGGTTAAAGGCACTTGCTTGCAAAGATTGCTCGCCTGGGTTCGATTCCCCCACTACCCACTTAACAATAGACAGGCATTCAATTGCAGTGACAAGACCCTGGTGCATACACACGTGCAAATAAAAGTTTTCTTAAGAAGTGAGGTCTCAGCTGGGCGTGGTGGCGCACGCCTTTAATCCCAGCACTCGGGAGGCAGAGGTAGGAGGATCACCATGAGTTCAAGGCCACCCTGAGACTACATAGTGAATTCCAGGTCAGCCTGGGCTAGTGAGACCCTACCTTGAAAAAAAAAAAAAAACAAAGGAAGTGAGGTCTCAATCTGCTCCGTGTCACAGAACCTCCAACCTTCCTACTGAAATATCAAAACCAGTTCCTCTCCTTTCACCCCTAGAAAATCCTCTTTACAGAGACTAGTATGCACACTTTCTCCAGCCTTCCCCGCTCCCAGTTCAGCCCACCAAATTTTTCACTGGCCCTTTCTCAGACCCTTATTGGTGTGCACAACTCCAATTCCAGATTTTGTCTCATCTTTACAATTGCTTATACATGTCAAAGTGCTTCCTATGACGAGCCAACAGGTGACCAAAGATTAAGGGAACATCTGTGCTCAAGTTGTCAAATGAAACGTCATGCAACACTCCCGGCCCGAAACTCCCCAGGTGGAGAGGGAAACATTAGCCCAAGTATCTACAAGCTCTTTCCTTCCACATTCCTCTTTGCACAACAAAAATCACACTCATTTACTAGATTTGCTTACTTTTGAGACGGAGAACTGGAAAGGTTGCTCAGTGGTTAAGGAGCTTGCCTACAAACCCTTACAACCCAGTTCAATTCCCCAGTACCCACATAAAGCCAGATGCACAAAGTGGCACATGCGTCTGGAGTTCAGTTACAGTGGCTGAAGGCCCTGGCATTCCCAGTCTTTCTCTATCTCTGTCTGCAAATACATAAAAAATATTTAGAGAGAAAATCTCTGTATTTTTGAGACAGAGTATCATGTAGCCCAGGGTGCCCTTGAACTGCTGATCATCCTGCCTCCACCCAAGTGCTAGGACTAAAGGCACTTATGCCCAGCCTTAGTCATCAGATTCCGAGATAAGATTCTGTCTCATGACAGGTATGGTGGCTCATGTTGGGCACACATGTCATGTCAACACGTGGGAGGTGGGTGCAGGAGGATCAGGAGCGCAAGACCATCCTCAGCTACTTATGGAGTTCAAGGTCAGCTTGGGCTGCAAAAAAACTGTCTCAAAAAGAAAATTATTCTAGCTCAGGAAAAGGCAGTATCAACTGGAAGACAAAGTCATATCACAGAAAGACAGCCAGTCACCAGAGTTTAATTTCCATTGCTTCCTAGTGGAAGAAGGGAGGAGTCAAGTACGTCACTGAAATCGTTTCCTCATCTGTGAAGTGGGGCTATTTAAGCTTGTCACAGGTACTGTACAACAGCTGGTGTACTAAATAGGAGCTAATAATTGTGGTGGTGTTTTGTTTTGTTTTGAGATAGGATCTCACACTAGCCCAGGCTTCCCTGGAACTCTCTCTCTGTAGCCCAAGTTAACCTTGAACTCCCTGCAATCCTTCAAACTCAGCCTCCTGAGTGCTTGACTTAAAGGCACAAGCCACCAGGCCCAGCTTTGAAAGTTTCATTGTGTTTTGCTTTTTTTTTTTTTTTTTTTTTTTTGAGGTCCTGTCTTTCTCTAGTCCAGGCTGACCTGGAATTCACTATGTAGTCTCAGAGTGGTCTCGAACTCATGGCGATCCTCCTACCTCTGCCTCCAGAGTGCTGGGACTAAAGGTGTGCGCCACTACGCCTGGCCTTTATTTTAATAGCAAAATATTTCTGTTATTACAGGAACCTCTATTGCACATTGACACCCTAGGTCCATGTGCCTGTCTTGCTTCCATGTACTTGACCCAGGCCAGGCCTCAGCTCCCAGAGTCTCCTTTTCACAACACTTGGGGCTGAGGGAGGAGAATATGGAGTTCAAGGACAGCTTGGGCTACACAGCAATACAGAGAGAGGAGAGATCAGACTGTACCTTAGCCACTTTAGCATCTCTGCGTGATTTAAACACTAGGAAATGTCAGTATGATAAGAATTATAACAACTCTTCTAGGGGTTCAAAAGCACTATGTATGGCGGGCCAGGAGCCCTGACTTCACTGTGACTTCTCACTCGACCTGACCACAATGATGACCATTTGTCCGCCCCAATCTGGCCAGTCAACCACCCTCCCTCCATCAAATCCACCCTTCTTCTGATAAGACACCCAGGGGTGCCACTGCTGGGACAGCATCCTCTTCCTTCCGTCCTCGGGAATGCACCTGCATCAGGGCTCTCCACCCCGGGAGCTGTCTTACCGCAGGAACGTGAATAGATCTGCAGGCTCACTCACCCATCCTATCCATACAGCAGTGCCTACTCCGGGTCCCCGGCTTCCACAGAAGTTCACGTGACCCTCCTCGCCGACGTCACGTGACAAGCCCGGTCCATATCCCCCACGTGACAGACCCCGCACTGTCAACCCAGGGCCGCTGGACAGGCTGCTGCCGCTGTCCCCCGGGAAGAGCCGCCCGCGGGCGCGGCCCCGGTCCTCCGCGGCTCCGGGGACCCCGGGCGCCCCGGCCGGTTACCTTCTCCCAGGACAGCGCCACCCTCGGCTGACTCTACGCCGCAGCCCTCGCTCGGCCCTCCATTCCCGGCCACAGCCACGGCCACGCTCGGTTCGCATCTTCCTCCATCTCGGCCGGGATCCTGGTATTGCCGGAAACGGAAACGGGGACGCTGTCATTCCCAACAGGGCGGGAAGCAGCATTGGTAATTCCACCAATGGCATTCTGAGCCTGTAAGCCGCCCCCCTAGACGCCATCTTCGATGAGGGCAGCGACTTCAACTTGCCCTCAGCCCATGCCGCGCATGCGCACGCCGCTTTCTTTCGCAGACGCGTCACCGATCTTTCTTTTAAAATTTTTATTATTTGTTTATTTATTTACTTATTTACAAGGACAGAGCGAATGAGCGCGCTAGGGCCTCCAGCCGCTGCAAAAGTGAACCCCAGATGCATGAACTACTTGTGCATCGGGCTTTACCTGGGCACTGGGGAATCGAACCAAGGTCGTTAGGCTTTGCAGGCAAGAGCCTTAACCGCTGAGCCAACTCTCCAGCACCCATCCCCCTATTTTTTCTTTTCATACAGGTCATGCTATGTAACTCTGGCTGGCTTCTAATTTTTGGTAATTCTCCCAGCTTTAGCTCCCCGAGGGCTTAAATTACAGACCGGTGCCACTTTGCCAGGCTTCCGGGGCAATCCTTGACAATCTAGTTAAGTGATTCAGGTGCTACTGAAACTGTTTTGATTTTTGTTTTTTTCGAGGTAGGGTCTCGTTGTAGCCCAGGCTAACCTGAAATTCACTATTGTGATCTCAGGCTGGCCTGGAACTCATAGTGATTCTCCTAAGTCTGCCTGCATAATGTTGGGATTAAAGGCATGTGCCACCATGCCCAGCCTTTGTTGAAATTTTTTTTTTTTTGAGCTAGGGTCTCACTCTAGTCCAGGCTGACCTGGAATTTACTATGTAGTCTCAAGGTGGCCTTGAACTCACGGCAATCCTCCTACCTCTACCTCCCGAGTGCTGGGATTAAAGATGTGCACCACCACACCTGGCTTGTTGAAATTTTTATATTCAAATCTAATTTTTAGTGAGTCTGGGGAGATGGCTATGTGGTTAAAGGCACTTGAGTGCAAAGCCTTCGAGCCCAGGCTCAATTCCCCAGCACCCACATAAAGCCAGATGCACAAAGTGATACATGATGCTGGAGTTTGTTTGCAGTGGCTAGAGACCCTGGCACATGCTTTTGCCCCCTTCCAAATTAATATTTAAAAAATCCAACATTTAGGATTCTATAGTTCTGTAGCTATAGCCAAAACAGGAGCAGCAAGAAAGAAACAATTTGAGGTTTGGGAACTCAAAAAAAAATTATAGAAATAAGGCTGGACATGGCAGCACACACCTTTAACCCTAGCACTTAGGAGGCAGAAGTAAGAGGAGTGCCATGAGCTTGGGCATCCCTGAGACTACATAGTGAATTCCAGATCAGCCTGGGCTAGAGCAAGATAGTCTCTACCTGGAAAAAAAGGTCTAGACCCCGTCCCCCATGAGCCAGCACAGGCCTTTGTCACTCCTCCCTGGTCCACACCTGCCTCCTGGTCATCATGAATGTGACACTGCTCCAGCATGCACAAGGCCAGATTCACAGGCAACACTGCCCCCCGGGCTGTCTTCCCTTCAATAATGGGGCACCCATGACACCCAGGGTATGATGGTGAGCATGGCCCAGAAGGACTCCTATGTAGGTGATGAAGCCCAGAGCAAGAGAGGCATCCTGACCTGAAGTACTCCATGGAACATGTCATCGTCACCAATTGGGAGAAGATCTGGCACCACACCTTCTACAACGAGCTGCTGGTGGCCCCAGAGGAGCACCTTGTGCCACTGACTGAGGCCCCCCTGAGCCCCAAGGCCAACTGTGAAAAGATGACCCAGACCTTGTTCCAAACTACCAACACCCAAGCCATGTATGTGGGCATCCAGGCCCTGCTGCCCCTAGATGCTTCTGGTTGAATCACTCGCATCGTGAGGATGACCCCATTGCGCCCATCTACGAGGGCTATACTCTCCCCCACACCATCCAGCGTCTGGACCTGTCTGGCTGGGACCTGAAAGACTACCTCATGAAGAGTCTAAACCAGCCTGGTTACAGCCTCACCACCACAGAAATGGTGTGTGACATCAAGGAGAAGCTGTGCTATGTCGGTCGCTCTGGACTTCAAGCAGGACATGGCCACCACTGCATCGTCCTCCTCCTCCCTGGAGAAGAGCTCCGAGCTGCCTGATGACTAGGTCATCACCATTGGCAGTGAGCGGTTATAATTCCCTGAGACAATCTTCCAGCCTTCCTTCCTGGGCATGGAATCCTGCAGTAGCCATGAAGCTACCTTCAACTCTATCATGAAGTGTGACATCAACATCCACAAGGACCTGTATTCCAACACAGCACTGTCTGGTGGTACCACCATGTACCCAGGCATCGCTGACAGGATGCAGGAGATCACAGCCCTGGTGTCCAGCACAAAGAAGGTCACGATCATGGCTCCCCGCTGAGCGCAAGTACTGTGTGGATCGCCAGCTCCATCCTGGCCTCCGCTATCCACCTTCCAGCGGATGTGGATCAGCAAGCAGGAGTATGGCCAGTCCAGCCCCTCCATCGTCCACCACAGATGCTTCTAGGCAGACTTACCAAGCTGCATTACATCCTTTCTTTTTTTTAATTTAAATTTTATTTATTCATTTTCAAGCAGAGATGAGAGAGAGAGAGAGAGAGAGAGAGAGAGAGAGAGAGAGAGAGAACACCAGGGCCACCACCTTGTGGGTCTGGCTTATGTGGGTCCTGGGGGACTGAACCCAGGGCCTTAGGCACTGGAGGCAAGTGCCTTAACCGCTGAGCCATCTCTCCAGCCCGCATTACATCCTTTCTTGACAAAACCTAACCTGCGCAGAAAACGAGATGACATAGGCATGGCTTTATTCGATTTTTTCTTTTCTTTTCTTAATTTTTAAATTTTTGGTTTTTGTTTTGGTGCTTTTGACTCAGGATTTAAAAACTGGACCGGTGATGGTGACAGCAGAGGGTTGGAACAAACATCCCCAAAGTTCTACAGTGTAGCCCCAGGACTTTGATTGTACCTTGTCCCTTTTTTATAGTCATTCCAAGTATCCCATGAGACACATGGCTACAGGAAGTGAGGATGGCCCAGTCTACACCCTGAGTCCACACAGGGGAGGCAACAGCGCTGCTTTTGTGTAAATTATGTACTGTAAAAATTTTTTTTAAATCTTAATACTACATTTTGGTTTATTTATTTGTTTATTTTGGTTTTTTGAGGTAGGGTCTCACTCTAGCCCAGGCTGACCTGCAATTCTTTATGTAGTCTCAGGGTGGCCTTGAACTCATGGTGATCCTCCTACCTCTGCCTCCCGAGTGCTGGGATTAAAGGCGTATGCCACCATGCCCGGTTTATTTTTGTTTTTATTTTGAGTAGTCAGCCATCGTGACCCTCCCCCTCTTTGTCCCCCCCAACTTAAGATGTATGAAGGCTTTTGGTCTCCCTGGGAGTGGGCTGAGGTGTGGAGACTCCCTGGGCTTTGCCTGTACACTGACTTAAGACCAGTTCAATGAAAGTGCACACCTTACAAAAAGGCAAAAAAAAAAAAAAAAAGCCCATCAACACTGTCTCACAGATGAGGGAAGCCTTTCTTTCATGATCTCTACTCCCACCAGGAGCTATTTGTGTGTTTGGGTATGTCTGGCATGAGGCATGTGTGCACATGGAGGCCAGAGGTTGGTTTTGAGTGTCTCCCTCAGTTGTTCAAGGCTTTATTTACGGAGGCAGTCTCTCTCTTGTCCCCAGACCTCACTGATTCAGCGGGTCTAGCTAGTGAGCTCATCCCAGAGCTCCCCTTTCTCTATGTGCAAGCACTGTGATCCCGGACAGGTAATTCCACTTTATATAATACAGCAGATGCTTTATCCACCGTGCCTTCCCCCAAGCCCCCAAGGAGCTAGTTGTTGAGGAAATATAGTCACTGGTAAATTGCCCATGCAGCTTATTGGAGTAAATAACCACCAGCCATGCTCAAGAAAGCGAACCTTAATTGAACTCTGTGGGTCAGGGCTGGGGGAGATGGTTCAGCGGCTAAAAGTGCTTGCTTACAAAGCCTGCTGGCCCAGGTTCAATCCCCCAGTACCCAAGTAAAGCCAGATGCACAAAATGGTTCATGCATCTGGAGTTTGTTTGCAGTGGCAAGTGAACCTGGTGTACCCATTCTCTCTCTGCGCTTACAAATATATTTTTTAAATTACATAAATCAATAAACTCTGTGGATCACCACCAAAAGGCATCAAAGGAAAAAGATGACTAGTTGAAGGAAGGAATTCAGAAGGAGTGGGAGGAGGACAAGAGAAGGTAATGGGGGTGAGTATAATCAAAATACATTACAGGGCTGAAGAGATGGCTCTTAAAGACTGCTGGTCCCAGGTTCAATTCCCAAGTACCCATGTAAAGCCAGATGTGCAAAGTAGCCCACACATCTGGAATTCCTTTGCAGCAGCAAGATGCCCTGGGATGCCCATTTTCATTCTCTCTTTCTGTCTGCAAATATTTTTTAATTACATAATGTATATGTATGAAGTTATCAAGAAAAAACATAACACGTGTAGGCAAAAGACAATATGGGGAAGCTGGAGCCCTTGTGTATAGTGGGTGGGGTGTGAAATGGTGCAGAGACATGGGAAACACAGCAGTTCCTCAAAAAGTAAACAGAAACCTTACAGTGCAGAATGTGCAGAAGTGACGTGTGCATGGGACCTTGAAGAGGTGTTTATACTCCTGTGTTCACACAGCATTGTTCACAATAGACAAAGCATGGGTGTGACCCCCACATGCACCAAAGCGAGTGGAAAAGAAAAATTGTATGTGTGTGTGTGTGTGTGTGTGTGTGTGTGTGTGTGTGCTCATTGTGATGTTGAAAGGGAAAAGGGAACTAAAAGAATACATGATTAGTCATGGCTCTCCAGAGAAACAGAATCAATAATGTGAATGGATAAAGATAGATAGATGATAGAATGATAGATTGATGCATGGCAGAGAGGTGATAAGAGATGTGTGGGAGGGATTATAGACAAATGGCTCACATGATTATGGAGCCTGAGGTGTCCTGTGATGGACCATATGCAAGCTCAAGATACTGGGATACTGTGGTGGCTTAATCCAAACCTAAAGCTTTGGGACCAAGGAGGCTAATCATGGGACTCTGTCTGAGACAGAAAATCTTGGGCACCAGTGTAAATACTGGAGTCTTAAAAGAGTATCAGAGAGAGCTGAAGAGAAGGCTCAGTGGTTTAGTCACTTGTCTGCAAAGCCTAATGACCTGGGTTCAATTCCCCAGTGCCCACATAAAGCCAGATGCACAGCGGTACATGTATCTGGAGTTTGTTTGTAATGGCTGGAGGCGCCGGCACATATTATCTCTCTCTGTTTGCAAAATAATAATTTTTTAAAAAAAAATTAAAGAATGTCAGAAAAAGAGAAAATGAGACACAAAGAGAGGCCTTTTTGTTCTATCCCATCCACTGCGCCTACTGGGTGGCACCTGCCACAGTGAAATGAGTCTTCCCCGTCCAGTCCACAAGTCACACTGTCTCCTCTGGGCAACCCTCACACAGCAGGCTTAACCAAGGAGCTCTGGGTGACCAAGATAAAGACATCAGCAAGACAAGGTCTGGTCCGGCGCTCAGGAAGGGGCTCAGTTTTGGAACTGTGAGGGATCCATGATGCTTTCAAGCCCATTCTCTTCAACAAGCGATGAAACTGAGCTGCAGGTGGAAGGGGCTTCATGAACACATGAAGGCCCACGTTAAAGGCCCGTATTCTAGAGGTCATCTGAGGGACAGCAAGTCAGGAGGCCAGGAGAGGAGTGCTTAGAGCAGTGAAGTCTGGGCTTTCAAGTAAAGGTGTTGTTGAATGGGAGGAAAACAGGAAATCAGCAGGGGTTGGGAGGGGGAGAAGCCAACTAAAGAAGACAAATGACTCAACAAAAAGTAGAGGGACAGATTGCTCAATGGTTAACCACTTGCCTACAAAGCCTAACGACTGTAGTACGATTCCCCAGTGCCCACGTAAAGCCAGGTGGTCCAGAGTGGCACATGCATCTGGAGCTCATTTGCAGCAGGAGGCCCTGGCACACCCATTCTCTGTCTCTCTCTGCTTGAAAATGAATAAATTCTTAGGGTTGGAGAGATAGCTCAGCAGTTAAGGTACTTGACAGCAAAGCTTAAGGACCCCAGTTTGATTCCCCAGTACCAACTTAAAGCCAGATGCACAAGGTGGCTCATGTGCCTGGAATTCTTTTTCAGTGGCTTGAGGCCCTGGCACGCCCATATTCCATTTCTCATTTTCTCTCTCTCTCTCTCTCTCTCTCTCTCTCTCTCTCTCTCTCTCTCTCTCTCTCTCTCTTTCTCTCTGCTTACAAATAAATAAATAATATTAAAATGGTTTTTTTAGGGCTGGAGAGATGGCTCAGCAATTAAGGGGTGTGATAGTTAAGTTTTGTTGTCAATTTGACCTTTTTGGGTGGGTCTCTAAGGATGTTTACATGAAGCTAGCTCCCTGGGGGGGGGGGCAGGATGTAAGGAAGCTAAGGGAAGCTAGAAATTAACATCCCTTCCTGAGAGGGCAGTGCAGGAAAGAAATTCCAGAGACTCAGGAAGCCAACAAATCGGATAGGGTTGCAAGACCCAGTCTTAAGGCTCTATAAAGGGGAAGGAAACCTTTTTCTCCCCCTGGCCCCTGCCTGTTTGCTGTTGTGTGTGTGTTTTGCTGGTGATGGTTTTTCTCTCACTGTTTGGAACTGTGTAGAGGGGATCCAGCATCTTTTGCCATTATGGAACTTCCCCTGGATTTGAAGCTTCAATGAATCTTTTCCTCCCATAACTGTCTCTTCTTTGGAGATTCATCTCAGCTGTGTGTGGCTGACTATGACAAGGTGCTTGCCTGCAAAGCCTAAGGACCCAGGTTTGATTCCCAGGACCCATGTAACCATGTAAAGCCAGATGCACAAGGTGGTGTATGTGTTTGGATTTCCTTTGCAGTGGCTGGAGACCCTGGTGTGCCCATTCTCTCCCTCTCTCTCTTGGCCTCTGGTTTTCTTTCACAAATATTTTTTTAAAAGTAGACAGGATCTGGAAGATTGATTTACACACCTATGTTCACTACAGCATTATTCACGACAAACAGGCAAAAGCAACCTACACACCTACCCATCTATGGAGACATGGGTGAAGAAAATGCAGTAGAGGGGCCGGATAGAGGGCTCAGCGGTTAAGACACTTGCCTGTAAAGCCTAATGACTCAGGTTTGATTCCCCAGTACCCACATAAAGCCAGATGCACAAAGGGGCACATGCATCTGGAGTTCGTTTGCAGTGTTTAGAGGCCCTGATGCACCCATTCTCTCTCTGTCTGTCTCTCTTCTCTGTCTCTCTCTGCTTATAAATAAATATTTTTTTAAAAAATAAAAAAGTAATCTTAGCGAGGTGTTGTGGTGGTATATACCTTTAATCCCAGGACTGAGGAGACAGAGGTAGGAGGATCACTGTGAGTTCAAGGCCAGCCTGGGACTACAGCATGAGTTCCAGGTCAGCCTGGGCTAGAGTGAGACCCTACCTCGAAAAACCATAAACAACAACAAAAAAAGTGGCTGACGGCAAACTCTGCAGTACGTTGGTTTTTGCCACAAAACCTTTCTGAAGAATCCGTAGATGAGTGACGAGGAAAGGGCGGCCTTCGTGGCAACTGTGCAGAGGTCAAAGTTGAACTGGCTGTTAAGGATGTATGGATGATCCTGGAGAGGTGACTGGGAGGGGACCAGACTCCAGGGGACTACAGACAACAGGACAGGGCACCCACAATGGACCTTCTTTGATATTTGGTAAAAGGAAAGAAACCGAGGCTGGGTGAGGGTGTGGATTAAAAGGATAAAGTTATAGAGAGGGTTATTGGTGCTTGGGTTTGGGTGTTTTTTGTTTGTTTGGTTTTGGGTTTTTTTTTTGTTTGTTTTTTGAGGTAGGGTCTCTCTCTAGTCCAGGCTGACCTGGAATTCACTATGTAGTCTCAGGGTGGCCTTGAACTCATGGCGATCCTCCTACCTCTGCCTCCCAAGTGCTGGGATTAAAGGCGTGCGCCACCACGCCCGGCCTTGTTTTATTTTTTCAAGGTAGGGTCTTGCTGTAGCCCAGGCTGACCTGGAATTCACTATGTAATCTCAGGGTGGCCTTGAACTCACAGCCATCCTCCTACCTCTGCCTCCTGAATGCTGGGATTAAAAGCGTGTGCCACTATGCCCAGTTTGGGTTTAGGGTTTTTAAATATTTTTTATTTATTTATGGGAGAGAGAGAAACAGGCAGATAGAGAAAGAATGAGCAATCCAGAGCCTCTAGTCACTGGAAAAAAAAAACTCCAGGTGCATGTGCCACCCTTTACATCTGGCTTTACGTGGGTACTGGGAAATCGAACCCAAGTCCTTAGACTTTGCAGACAACTGTTTTTTTTTTTTTTGTTGTTGTTGTTTTAGCCATTATGTCTGTGTATTTTCTCTTCACTTTTTTTTTTTTTTTTTTTTTTTTTTTTTTTTTTTTTTTTTTTTTTT
>PVHP010042738.1:0-14837 GCA_004024765.1 Zapus hudsonius
GAGAGAGAGAGAGAGAGAGAGAGAGAGAGAGAGAGAGAGCGCGCGCGCACCAGGGCCACCACCTTGTGGGTCTGGCTTATGTGGGACCTGGGGAATTGAACCCGGGGCCTTAGGCACTGGAGGCAAGTGCCTTAACTGCCGAGCCATCTCTCCAGCCCCTGAGGCTTTATTTTTATTTCTTTGAGAAAGAGACAGAGAGAATACAGATGTGTCAGGATCTCTTGCTGCTGCAAATGAACTCCAGCCATGCGCCACTTCTAGCTTTATGTGGGTCTTGGGGAATTGAACAAGGAGTGACAGTTTTTGCAAGCACGTGACTTTAACCACTGAGCCATTTCTCCAGCCTGCATCAGAGATTTAATGCACCAGGTATACTCATTTAACCTGTGTCTACCTGAGTATAACTGTCAGAATGGCTATTAAATGTTATCAGTGTTTCAAAAGAAATGGACATGGCAAAAAGGGTAGTGGCACACACCTTTAGTCCCAGCACTCAGGAGGCAGAGGGAGGAGAATCATCATGAGTTCAAGGCCAGCCTGGGACTACACAGTGATTTCCAGGGGTCAGCCAGGGCTAGAGCAAGACCCTACCTCTAAAAAAGAAAACAAAGCAAAACAAAAAAGGTTACCTAGTAAATTATTAAGCATTTACTAGTAATTTTTGAAGGTGGTATGAATTTTTTTTTGTTTTGTTTTTTTTAAGGTAGGGTCTTGCTCTAGCCCAAGCAGACCTGGAATTCACTATGTAGTCTCAAGGTGGCCTTGACCTCAAAGGCAATCTTCCTGCCTCTGCCTCCTAAGTGCTCGGATTAAAAGCATGTGCCACCACACCCAGCTGAAGATTTTTTTTTAAAAAAAGCTAAAGGTAGAACTACCATATCAAAACAATGTCCCTATATTTGGGATGCTCAGGGGACATCAAGTGACCCATTAGGAAGGAGGGACTGAGGATCCCACAAAGCACAGTTTCTTAAGGAGCCTGTACTGTATTATAAAGTCACTTAGGGACAGTACATGATGCATCTTGTCCCCTCAGCTGGCCAGGCACTTTCCCTATGAGTAGTAGGTAACTGAAGGCCCATAGAAAGCTCCATGAGGAGCTGAAGTTGCCATGCAGACTGATAGGCTACTTAGGTCCCAGGGGCCAGCCCATCATCCACCCACAGTGAGAGAAGACCTATGACCCAATAGCACAATGTAGATCCTCAGCCTACAGACTCCAGAGACACAATCAGTTCCCACCAGTTTCACTCCCTGGCTCAGAATGCTGCTCCACACACTCACCATTTCTGGGTTCCAGGGCATCGAGTGTCCTCTCCCTATGGAACTCCCCGCACCAGCACGTCACAGGGCAAGAGTCTACAGCACAGCCACCTAGACCCCCAGAGTAGAGGAGACTGAGCCTAAGGACTGATCCCATGGCAAGCTTCAGAGAAAAAGGCATCAGCAGACTGTAGAAGCCTGCCCCCTACTGTCTGTGTGCCTAATTACAGTCCTCAGCCCAAAGTCCAACTGTACTTCAAGTCTTTTCCTCTGGCCTTAGCCAAAAGTTAAAGGTACCAAGCCATGACAAAATAAAGCCAAAATAGTAAGCTCTTGGATGCAGTAGCTATTGAAGGCAGGCTTCCTGTGGAACTATCTAGCCCAAGGATTAAACACTGTCATATAACCTTTGAGATATGTGTGTGTATATTTTTAAATTTCCTGTAAACTATCTGAATGAGTGTAAGGAAACAGCCCTGAGCTCAGAAATGGGAAGGAATCCTCTAAGATATCAATAAAAATAAAATATGAAGCACAAGAATAATTTTTAATCTTCTTGCATCTTTAAAACACAAAGAAAAAAATTGACTATAACCCAATATATCCAAACATGTTTTAAATAGATTCAATATAAAATTATGAGTGAAGTATGTGTACTTTTAGAATATAATTTTTAAAACTTACTGTTTTTAGCTTTCAGTTCATCTCTGCTCAGAATAGCTGCATTTCCCCTTTGAGAGCTAGGTCTCTCCTGACATCAGAGGCCTGATATACCAGATGCGAGGAAACATAAGCTCCAACCAGAATTTCTAAGACCAAACGAGTAGGAATCCATGCCCTAAGAGAGAGCAGGGGTGCCCAAAGGCAAATAAACTGCTTCCCACCTGCTACTGGGCAAAGCCCCTTTCCTGTCAATACCAGGATGAAGGACAATAGGGCCTCAGGATGAAAACAAGCCATATCTTCACATCCATCTGTGGCCTTAATATCAAAGCTTTACTAGGTTAAAGACATACTTCTTTTATTGCTAGTTGGCCTTGGACTAATGGTCAGGATCTGAGCTATCTGCTTCCTACTGTGGTTTGGTACTGAGGTAGATACTGTGCAAGTTGAAACACCAATCATACATAGACATGTCTACATCTATTTCTGGTGTAGCCCAACAATATCTAATGAAAGACTCAACTTTCAACTAGAGGAAAACAGTACCTTTATGGTATCTTACTGTTTTGCCAGAAAAGAAAAATAAAATGTCAGAGTCTTGACATCCTGTGCATCATAGGGGCAGCAGTTATCTAAGGCTAGTTAATAAGCCCCTTCAAAATTTATGAGTACTGCATGATTGGGCTGTCCAGTAACTTAGGCTGGAAACAGCCAGGCTCCTTTCGGTGTATATGCTTACCTGATGGTTGAAAAGGTGGCTCAGCTTTAGAAAGTGAGCTAGCTGTCAACTGGACAACCTGATTTTCCACCTTATCTCATCCTCTAGTAGCCTACTGTGGCTTTGTTCTCAAGGAGATGGCAGGGATCTGAAAGAAAACGTGAAAGTTTTCAAGACTTTTCCAGTGTAAGTACCAAACTAATACACTTTCCTATTTACAGCTTAATATGAAGCACAGCTAAGGTGACTCCAGATTCAAAGTTTGGGAGACAGAGCCTCCCTTTCAATGAGAGCAGCAGTACAAAACACACTGCCCAGAGCATGGAAACAGGAAGATGACATTTTGGCATTTTGTATCATTCTGCCTCTTCATTTTTGTTTGTTTTGTTGTTTGTGTGTGTGCAAGCACAGGTATGTGTAATATATGGTGTATGCATATATAAGTGCCCTTGCAGGGTCCTATATACTTGCTTGTGGTGGCTGGAGTAGAACTTCAGGTGTCCTGCTCCATGGTTCTACCGTCTGGTCCTGTTTTGAGACAGTATCATTTCACTGACTCCTGAGTTTTCAGGGCTCAGACAATTCTTGGGTCTCTGCTCCCCTGGGGGACTGGCGGTACAGGTGTGTGTAGCCACACCTAGATGTTTTATGTGGGAGCTGAAGATTTGAACTCTGGCAGTCTCAGGTCCCTTCAGGCCTTCGTGCTTGCTCAGGAAGAGCACTTAATCACAAAGCCACTCTCCAGACCCATTTTCCCTCTTCTTGAAGATAAAATTTCTTCATCTGTTCTGAAAGAAATCTCCCCAAATCCTATTAATCAGCCTGTTACCAAAACCCAAACATCACCTCCAGACTGCATGTTTCATGTAACTTTTTCCCTTGTTGGGTTTGGATTTTTTTTTTTTTTGAGGGTTGAGTAGGGTCTCACTCTAGAACAGACTAAGCTGGAATTCACTATATAATCCAGGTTGACTTTGACTGCACAACGATCTTCCTGAGTGGCGAGATTATAAGCATGAGCCACCCACCACATCCAGCTGATACTCTAATAAGCAGGATTCATGTCCATCTTGTACTTTTGCTACTGGGAATGATCTTCAGAAAAAATAAAAATGCTTTTCAAATATCTGGGAGGGCTTGGTACAATTTGGGAAAATGAATAGTGAATTTAGAAAATCAAGGACCAATAGTAAATTTCGCATTTTTCCTCACAGGAGAAATTTGAAAAAAAAATGTAGAATGCACTCCAATGGTAGACAAAATTTTTTCTATCTCTTCTAGCACTTTCAGGGTATTTATGATTTCCAGCACAGGCACAATCAAATTCCTGTGCCTGAAGCACCTTACTATGTAACTAACCTAAAGACAATTAGCACTTCTGGCAACACATCTCTTGCTGCAATTTAGCTAAACAACTAGCTGACTATGTCAAGAATTTGTTTTGTTTTTAATTTTAGCAAAGCTATTCCAATACTTGAAACTGAGATGCTGCAATGGGGCAAATACCCGTAGTTCATCATACACAGATAATTCTTCTAAAGCCTTGAACTCATGGTTCTCAGCATATCAGAATCTCCTAGGACTTTTAAAATCTTCCAAATTCAAACTGTAATGAACCAATAAAAAAGAAAAAAAAATAGGAGAGATGACTTAGCAGTTAGGACACTATAAAACCTAACAATTTGGGTTCAATTCCCTAGTACCCACATAAAGCCAGATGCACAAAGTGGCTCATGTATCTGGAGTTTGTTTGTAGTAACTGTTAGCCCTGGGGTGCCCATCTCTCTCCTCTTTCTCCTTGCAAATAAATAAAAAAAATATTTTTAAAACCTAGAAATAGATTCTAGCAGTCTTCAGTTGTACACACTTTGAGGGTAGACCCCCAACCCACTGATTTAAAATATCATTTGTTGTAAATGGTTTCTTAAAATTTTCTTTATTTATTTGCATGTGTGCAAAGGGACAGGGACTGACCAGGGCCCCGTGCCGCTGTGAACAAACACCAGACATTTGTGTCACTTTCTGCATCTGGCTTATGTAGGTATCTTGGATTCATTTCCCAAGGTTTTTAGAGCAAGAACCTTTAGCATCTGAACCATCTTCCCAGCCCCAGATTTCTTAGTATGAAAAACTATACTGTTGAGCTGTGGCCTTTCAATTTTATTTGTTACTTAATTACTATCATTTGCTCAACAGTTACAACTTTTTGTTCCTAATTGAACCCAGTTCCACCGTGCATGGGATTCTAGCCTTATTATAGCATTATTGTAGGTGAGCAATTTGTAGGGAAAAAAATAATGGAAAGAAAGGATTCAGTGGGAGAGGGAGACAAGAAAAGGTAGCTGGGGGAATTATGGTCAAAATACACAATATACACATGAAAACTGTCAATAAAAAGTTTTTTTAAAGACAAACAAACAAAACATGGGCTGGGAGAGATGTGGTTTAAAGGCTCTTGTTTGCAAAGCCTATTAGTCTGGGTTGGATTCCCCAGTACCCAGGTAGAGCCAGATATACCAAGTGGTGCATATGCATCTGGAGTTTGTTTACAGCTGTAACAGGCCCTGGCATGCACATACATACGAACATGCATACATACATGCATATACACACATGCACACATGCACTCATTCTCTCTCTGCTCATAAATAAAAAATATTTGAAAAAAGGAACGAAACCACACCATTCACCAAATTTAAGCAAACCTTGACAGTTCCAGAAAAGTCAGCCAAGGTAAAGACATGACCACCTCAAAAATATTGAAATCGCTAATATTTATTTTTTGTGATTGTAACATGTATGCTAAAAGACATAAACAAAGTATTCATGTAAAACTCAGTGATGCCAGGTGTAGTGGTGTACACCTTAATTCCAGCATTATGCTTTATTACCTCTCTATAGCTATAAACCAGCCTTGATGTATTTTCTAAGATACTATTGTTATGCATATTACATCAATAAGCACTAAAAACTGAACAATAATTTCACAATTATTACACTGTAAAAGTTATGTCTTTATTTTATTTGCAGAGAGAGAAAAAATGAACACGTGTGTGTGTGTGTGTGTGTGTGTGTGTATTTTTGGTTGCTGCAAATGAGCTCCAGATATATGTATATCTGGCTTTATAAGGGTACTAGGGTGTTGAACCCATGCTGGCAAGCTTTGTGCAAGTACCTTTAACCATTGGGGGCAGGGATGATATAGCCAGTTCCCCCTTGCTAGAGTTTGGCTCACCTGCTATTGGCAAGGAAGTGATGTCCAGCCTCTGCCCGTGCTATGCTTTCCCCTGCCATTATGAAGCTTCCTTCCCCTTAAGACTATAAACCAAATTAAACCTTTTCCTTCCACCAGTTGCTTTTGGCTGGGTACTTTGTCCCAAAAATTCAAAGGTAATTACAACAAAAAATTGGTACCACAACAGAGGGGTCATTACTGCTTGAAACTGGTATATGGACAGATTTTGACACTTTGGACTAGGAGATGCCTTTCAGGGCTGTAAGCAGAGTTTGATGGACCATACTGGTCAGAGTTCAAGAGACCTAAATGCAGAAAGAACTGTGCAGTATGTAGGCTTGCCTTTTAGGAGGAAGAAAGAACTTTGTCCAGATTGGGATAAAAGCTGTTTGTGTAAGAGGCTTGCTATGTTCTGCCTGTGTCATGAGAACTTGAGCAGGGAAGAGTTTAGAAGAAAAAGACTGGTGTGAACAGATGAATATGGCACAGAAATGAAAGTTGGGCAGAAGACAGCAGCCTACTTCATTTGGAACTGATTGGGAGATTACCACCACTGAGACTGGGCTAGCTGCTCTACTTTGGGACAGCAGAAAAAATGCTGACTCTATTGAAGGAGTATCCCACCCTTAAAAATTGGCTTTATTCCTCCATGGATTAACAAATTTGGTAGCCCACCTGGAACTGTGGGAGTATAACAAATATAGGAAAAAGAGGGCCACTGGATTTTCGACACTGTTGTGGTTTTGTTTTGTTTTGTTTTGAGGTAGGGTCTAACTCTAGCCCAGGTTGACCTAGAATGCACTCTGTAGTCTTAAACTCATAGTGATCATCCTACCTACCTCTCTGCCTCCTCAGTGCTGGGATTAAAGGCATGTGCCACCACACTTGGCTACCGATTGTTTTGGGGAAATAGCCACTAGATAATACAAAGCAGTGTTGCTGAAGTCCCTGCACGGTGGGCCAATGGAACCATGAAGATGAACCATGGATTGCAGTGGAGACCCCAAGAAGAGCTGCTGGCTCAGGATTAGAGCAGCCCAGCTGGACAGGAGGAGTTAGAACCCAGAGACTTCATTACTGGTAGCTACAAGATTTGACATTTGTTCTGCTGTTTTAGGTCTTGTATTGGTTCAATCTCTCCTTGTTATGTTCAATGCCATCTTTTGTTGTGCAAATGTTTAATCCGTGCCACTATGTGTTTTTGATTTAACAGGCTCACAGATAAGAGACCTTGGGCTATTAAGGATATTTTAACCATGCTGGGATTGATAAAAACAACGGGGACTTTTAAAGTTGTACTGAATACATTTTATTTCAAGAAAGTCATGAGTTTATGGGAGTCAGGGGTGGAAAGTGGTGGTTTGAATCAGATATCCCTCATAAATTCATGTGTTCTGAATGCTTGGTCCTCAGCTGATGGCAATTTGGGAGGCAGAGCCTTGCTGAAGGTGTGCTGCTAGGTGGATATTGGAATTGATTAGTCTAGCCCACTGGATGTTCACAGCCAGCTTGCTTTTCCTGCTTTTTCTCTCCCTGCTGCTGATGTCAGCTTCCCACTTGTGCTATGTTTTCTCTGCCACGATGAAGCTGCCCCTTGGAAATATAAGCCAGATAAATCCTTTCCTCCCATAACCTGCTTCTGGCTAGGTATTTTGTTTCAGCAATGAGAAGCCAACTGTTACAGGTGGAAACCTCCACCAGACTCTAACCTACACAAACCAGTAATAGCATATATAGGACCACAAGCCAAAATATCCAGTTCCCATCTTAGAAGACAGGAGCCAGAAAGAAATTAGCCTATTTCCAAAACTGAAAATAAGTGATCTGGAGCCATACATGTAAATACATGGGTGGAACCCCAGCATTCTGGTGGTTGAGCAGACAGACCATGAATTGAAAGACAGTTTGGACCCAGCCTCAAAACTAATGAACAACAAAGAAAAGGAAAACAAAAACAAACATTAGAAAAGTTCTGACAGTAGCAACCTGTCACTAATATAACTCAGGGCTGCCAACTACATATAGTATAGCTTGAGAAGATATGTTAAGGTAGAATTATTAAATGTACTTTAAAGAAAAAGTACATCTCAACTGGGTATGGTGACTCAAGCCTTTAATCTCTGCTCTTTGGAGACTGAGGTAAGGAGATTGCTATGAGTTAAGGCCAACCTGGGCTAGAGCAAGACCCTACCACCAAAAAGAAACAAACAAAAAAAGACACCGTTATATCTAGCTAGGAACAATGGGCTGGATGTGCTCGTGCATGCCTTTAATTCCAGTAGGGGTAGTCAGATCACCATGAGTTCAAGGCCACCCTGAAACTACATAGTGAATTCCAGGTCAGCCTGGGCTAGAACGAGACCCTACCTTAAAAAACCAAAAGAATGGTTCTTCAAGCCACATTACCAGATTCATCATCCAAGGAAGCTGCAACTAATAAAAGCACATGAATACATCAAAGCAGAATGTTTAGATGAACAAATCATGTGCCAGTACCACTGCTTCCCTCCTCCCTGCCCTCATTCCACTCAAGGTCCTACTCAGTGGGATTGCTGGTATGCACCATGGCTAGAACATCCAGAGCAATGAGGTTGTTTGCACAAGACTTCGTTTTTTGTTTTTTTTTTACTTTTTATTGATAGCTTCCATAATTAAAGACCATAAACAAATATGATTCCCTTCCCACCCTCCCCCATATCTCTTCCCCCTCTCAATTAGTCTCTATTTTGTTTTGGTGCCATCATCCTTTCTTCCCATTATGTGTAGCTATTATCAGGCACTGTGAAGTCATGAGTATCAAGGACATTTTGTGTCTGGAAATTTGCATTGTAAGCAGTCCTACCCTTCCTTTGGCTCTTACAATCTTTTTACCACTTCTTCTGCAATAGACCCTGAGCCTTGAGATGTGTGATAGAAATGTCCCAGTGCTGAACACTCCACTGTCATTTCTTCTCAGCACCATGGTGTCTTTTGAGTTATCCCAGGGAAGACTTCATATTCTTTTTTTTAAGACTTCATATTCTTTTTTATTTTTTATTTTCAATATAGGGTCTTGCTCTAGCCCAGGCTAACCTGGAATTACTCTCAGGCTGGCCTCAAACTCACAGTGATCCTCCTACCTCAGCCTCCTATGTGCTGGAATTAAAAGGTGTGTGTCACCATGTCTGGCCCTTAAATTTTATTTTTTATTTATCTCCATTCATACTCATATAAGAACTAAATTCTTCCAGTTTTAGACAATAACTGTTTTAGAAACTGTAGTTACAAGAGAACAGTTGCCCCAAGATTCTAAGAAACCTTAAATGTAAATGACCTTAACTCACATTGAAACACACAGGTGCTAAGAATGGATTAAAAAGAAAACGTAAAACCAAAACTAGAACCAAGGCCATTGTGGTAGCTCACACCTTTAATTCTAGCACTCCAGAGGTTGAAGTAGGAGGATCACCATGAGTTCAAGGTCAACCTGAGCTACAGTGTGAGACCCTGCCTCAGAAACAAACAACTAGACCCAAACTTGTTTTCTCCAGAAAACACACCTTATTGTTAAAGACATGCATCAAACATTGGGCCTCCAATTTCATAAAACAGCAATAGACATAAAAAGTCAGACAGGTCCTGATATAGTAATAAGAAAATTCAATTTACTTTTATCTCTAAACAGTTAATTCAAACTAAAAGTCAACAATGAGGAACTGGGAAGATGGCTCAGCAGTTAAAGGTGCTTGCTTGCAGGGCTTAATAGCTCAGATTTAATTCTCAACCAACTATAGAAAGATGGACAAGCATGTTTGCTGTGGCAAAAGAACCTTTTGTGTGCACATGAACATCCACACGTACAGGTTTTTTTAAATTAACAAAGAAACCTTATAGAGTTACAGCCTTATCAGTTATCAACAGAATATAACATCCAAGAATACACATTTTCTTAGCAGCTCAATGGAACATTCTCTTAAACAGACCACATTCTAGACTACAAATAATGCCCACCAAATATAAGAATCAAACATACCTGAATGCCTTTGAGTTTCCCATTTGCATAATTTATTTTTATTTATTTGCTAGTAGATAGAGAGGAGACAAAGAGAATGGCCAAGCCAGGGTCTCCAGCCGCTGCAAATGAACTCCAGAAGCATGTACCACTTTGTGCATCTGTTTTTTTTACGTGGGAATCAAACTCAGGTCGTCAGGCTTTGCAGGCAAGTGCCCTAACTGCTGAGCCATCTCTTGAGCCTCCCCCCACCCCCGCACTTGCATAATTTAGAGTGTTATGTCCTCATTCCAACATCTGTTCTTTTTCTGGTCAGGGGTTTCAGAACTGCCTGACAACAGATGCTCACAGTAGCTGTGTCTGTGGTTTCTTGAGTGTTCTAGACCTAGACAAAAGCCTGAGGTATGGTGAGTCTTTTGGCAGAGCAGTTAGATGCCCTGAAGCTGGTATAAACTCATTTAAAAGGCACTCAAGGTTGGAGAGATGGCTCAACTGTTAAAGGCATTTGCTTGCAAAGCCTGCTTGACCAGGTTCAGTTCCCCAGTCCCCACACAAAGCCAGATGCACAAACAGCAGATGCATTTCAAATTTCTGTCCAGTGGCAAGAGGCCCTGATGTGAACTGAGCAGAAGAGGGGGCAGAAAGAATGTAAGAGCCATGGTGGGGGAGAATATCCAGAGACATTACACTCCTCAGCAATAACACACAAAGGGGAGGGAGAAAAACTCGTTACCTCTTGTACAATTCATAACCCCCTACTCCATGGACTGATCCAGTATGCTGAAGGAGGAAGATACCCAGTGGATTGGGGACAGGGAGGAGGAAATTGGGGGTACCATCATAAGATTTGCTCATGCATTGTATCTAACTATGAATAAAGATAGCAATTAAAAAAAGACATCAATCAAATGCAGTTTAAAAAGAGGCCCTGATGTGCCCATTCTCTCTCTCTCTCACAAAAAAATGAATAAAATTTTTAAATGATCAGATTTTTTAAAAAAGGTACTCAGTTATTTCTACATCTGTGCTGTGTGAGGATAGCTACAGTGGACATGGGAATGAAGACTTTTCATTGTCCTAATTTTAATTATTTTGGGTAGATACACAGAATGGGGATTTTTTGGATCAACATCTTTTTTAGGGGGTTGGAAACTGCTTTTTTCAGATAGGGTCTTATGTATCTCAGGCTAGCCTAGGACTCTATATGTAGCAGAGGATGACCTTGAGCTTCTAATGACTCTTTCCTCTGCTACTGAGTGCTAGGCTTTATAGGTATGCCATGCCTGCTTTATTCTGTTCTGAGGATTAAACCCAGCACTCTGGGTATGCTAAGCAACCACTGTACATTCCCAGCTATATGTTTAGTTATGAGAAAGAGAGAAAGAGAGAGAGAATAAGAATGGGCATTCCAGGACCTCTTACAGCTATAAATGAACTCCCAAAGCAAGGGGGAGCTAGCTATACCACCTCCAACAACAGACTTTCAGCAAGTCTCCACTTCTCAAATTGTCATCATCTGGGGACCAAGCCTTCAAAGCTTGAATTTATGAGGGGACATCTGATTCAAACCATCACAACAGTCTTAATAAAACTTTACATTTAACATATCATGAGTATCTTTGAAATTGATTACAATTTATTTAATTGTAATCCAATTAAATAAAAGGTTTTCTGTCTGTGCATTTGTGTTCTTGTGTACAGGCATGATGTATGTGTGTAGACCAGAGGATAGCTTCAGGTCATTCATCTTGCTCCCTCATTTGAGCCAGGTTTTCCCTGAGGTTCTCCCACGGCTGCTGTGATTGCTTGAGGAAAACAAGAGAGATACAAAGCAAGGTTTCCTTTTTATTTTTAAACAAGGGGCCAAGTGATTGTCCTCTGATTTCCTCTTTGTTAAATGTTCACAATCAGGAGACTAAAAAAAAAAAATCCTTTAAGGGGGCTGAAGAAGTGACTCAGTGGTTAAGGCCTGCAAAGTCTAATGACATGTGTTTGATCCCCCAGTACCACATGCACCAGGAATTCGTCCGCAGTGACTGGAGGCCCTGGTACGCCCACCATCCTTTCCTTCTGTCTCCCCACCCCCGTGTGTGTGCGCGCGCGAGCTTGAAAATAAATTAATTTTTTTTAATCCTTAAAAGAGCCAGGCATGGCGGTACAAATCTTTAATCCCAGCACACAGGTAGCAGAGGTAGGAGGGTTGCCTCTCCCTGAGATTACCCAGTGAATTCCTGGCATAGAGCAACACCGCACTACAATAATAATAATAATAATAATAATAATAAAATCCTTAATAAGGGCTGGAGAAACTGTTCAATGGTTCATGTCACTGACTTGCAAAGCCTGAGTGTGACTCCCCAGTACCCATGTAAAGCCTTTGTGTATGCATCCCAAATAATCTTTTTTAATCCTTGAAAAAATCATTCTTGTGTGCACTTTAAAAAGAAGTTACAAAATATTACAGGTTTGAACAGTAAGGAACAAGTCGCTGACAGGAGTAGAAATGGGAAGTCGGTGTTTGGAAAGACTGGCAGGGAGCCCATGAGAGGCTGGGATGGGATACAGAGTTCTGGATTTAAGACTGAGAGCAAAGCAGCGAAAAGCTCAGGAGCAACAGCTGACTCCCTGGAGACGCCGAGGACCACACAGCTCCCAAGAAAGAAACCTGCGGCGGAGATGCCCAGACGACCTCCAGCAGCGGCGGGCGAGGCTCGAGCCCCGCACCCAGGAGGACCCGCGTCCGGCCGCCCACCCGGAGGCTCCGCGGGCTCCGGTCCCGGGACCACGGCCGGGCGTCCCCCCGAGGCTCCGCGGGCTCCGGTCCCGGGACGACGCCACAGCGGAGGCACAGCGCGCGCACGGCCGGGCCGGGCGGCCGCGTCCCGGGTGAGCGAGGGCGGCGGCCCCGGACGGCGCTCGGCCTGGACACCGCCGTCGCCCCGGCTCCACGCGCCGCCCGCACACTCACCATTTCCGGTTTCCCGGCGGACCGGCGACCTCGCTGGGCTCTGCCGGCACCTAGCGGCGCGTCTCGGGGACACCGGCTGCGGCGGAGCCTCAGGACCGGAGCCGGCGCGGCCACGGACCAAGATGGCGGCGGACGCCGCGCGGAGACAAAGGCGCCAGGCCGCCGCGAGAGCCCGCCCCCTGCTCCCTATCCTGCGTCTGATTGGACAAGCCTCACGCCAGCGCCTCTGATTGGACAGGCCCCGCCTGAGAAACAGTAGGTGGCACCAAAGCGTCGGTGGACTTGCTCAGAATGACAGGTTCTTGGTTGTCTCTATTCTAAGCTTCCTGTGAGAAGCTGCATTGCCCTTTAACTGGGCATTTCACGTAGCCTTATAGATAAAGTCTTATAAGCTTATTAAGTATATGTGTATATATAACAGTATTCTCGAACACAGAGGCAGGACATGGAAGCTTTGCTGCTAAGGCAGTTTAAGGTGACTGGGACCCCAAAAGTTAAAGGAGGAATGTCCTTGAGCTGCCCTTGTAGTCTCCACATTGCTAGAAAACAGAATAATACCGCTTCTCCAAGTTCCCTAGATCTGTTTTTCCATGAACTGGACCTGAGTCTCTCCTTAGGAAGGAAATATCCCTTTCCTAGAATTAAGATTCCTGAAAGGATTAAACTTCAATTTAGCATTGGGCTAGTTAGTTTAGCCCCCATTCAGAACCCCTAAATGAACCCAATTTGGGTCTCTAGGTGGGCTTTAGCCTTCTTCTCCTGGGCAGGAGCCCACTGTACTTTGGACTTTATCCCACACCTGCCTTTTCATGGGTCTATTTTCTCTATTTTTTCTTTCAATCTCTGGGCTTTCCCATTTCTGGGAACCCTGCTCATGCCTCTTGGGCATGAGCTCTAGATTCCTTGTGTGGCATTTTGAATCAGGTGTCCCTCATAAACTTAGGTGTTTTTTAAAAATATTTTTATTTATTTGCAAACAAAGAGACAGAGAGCCTCCAGCAGCTGCAAAGGAATTCTAGATGCATGTGCCATCTTGTGCATCCAGCTTTACATGGGTACTGGGAAATCAAACCCAGGTGTTAGGCTTTGTAGGCAACTTCCTTAACCACTGATCGATCTCTCCAGCCCAGGTGTTCTTTTGTAAAAAAAATAAATTATTTATTTATTTGAGAGAGAGAGAGAGAGAGAGAGAGAGAGAGAGAGAGAGAGAGAGAGAGAGAGAATGGGTGTGTCAAGGCCTCCTGACACTGCAAATAATCTCCAGATACATGTGCCACTTTGTGCATCTGGATTTGTGTGGGTACTGGAGAATCAAACCCAGGCCTTCAGGCTTTGCAAGCAAGTGCCTTTAGCTGCTGAGCTGTCTTTCCAGACCAACTAAATGCGTGCTCCCTAGCTGGTAATAATTTTGGAGGTGGAGCCTTGCTGGAGGTTTGTTTCTGGGGGTGGGCCTTGAGGTTTTTTAACCCCTAGCTGCCAGTGTATTAGTTCATCTCACTCTCTTGCTGCCGTTTTCCATCTCTGTGGCAGAAGTAACATCCAGCTTCTTCTGCTCATGCCATATTTTCCCCTGTCATCAAGGAGCTTCCCCTCGAGACTGTAAGCCAATATAAATACTTTCCTCCATTAGTTGCAATTGGTCAAGTGTTTTTATGCCAGCAATGAGGAGGTAACTACAACACTTTCCTTCTCTTTTTTAAAAAATATTTTTATTAGAGAGAAACAGAGGGGAAAAGGCAGACAGGAAGGGAGTCAGTATGAGCGTGTCAGTATGAGTGTGCCAGAATGTCTTGCCACCACAAACACCAGATGCATGTGCCACTTTGTGCATCTGGCTTTACGTGGGTACTGGGGAGAATCAAACCTGGCCTGTTAGTTTTTGCCAGTATTTTAACTGCTGAACCATCTCTCCAGTCCTTCCTTCCTTCTTCTTTCCTTCCTTCCTTCTTTCCTTCTCTTAACTTTTATCTATAATATAATAAAATCTTGTTAAGCCTTA
>PVHP010042739.1:0-14848 GCA_004024765.1 Zapus hudsonius
CAGAGGCAATATTTGAAGATTCAAATAGGCCCATAAGACAAGGGGGGAATGAAGAATCCATTTTATAAAGCAGACTCCATTTTGTAAAGCAGACTCCATTTTTAGACTTACTTCCCCCTCCCTAAAGAATGTCTGGTCACAAAGACCAGGAAGTAAAAAAAAAAAAAAGACACCATATAAGGAAGCATATGGCTGTCCTGGAATATGGGCTGGCCCTGGGATGTGGCTCCAAGGAAGTAACCAATCAAAAGGCATACAGATACAGAAAAGGAGCCAATAGAAATACCACACACACTGTGACCTAAGCTGTATTATAATTAGATAGCTTCTGTCCATAAATACCCTGCTCCTTTGTTCTTCAGGGCTCCATCTTGCCTGGACATTCATCTGCCTGCTTGTGGAGCCCGACTGCGCAGCTGAAAAATAAAATCCTCTTGCTTTTGCATCTGCTGGTGTGGTTATTGGAGTTTTGGGGTACGTTCTCCTGAGAGAGGCCTTGGGGGTCTTTCAACAGTACCCTATAAACAAGGAGGCAAAAAAAGACATCAGGCCCCATAAAAGGAGACTTTTGCAGCAGGGAGTCCTATTGCCCTGCCAGTCAGCCTGGAACACACCCTTACTATCAGTCAAAAAGCTGGGAACTGGGTACTACCAGCCGGTGCAGGACTTACAAGAAATAACAGGGTGCTGGAAATACATCCTACGGTGCCCAATCCATACAATTTGCTGAGCACCCTGAGTCCTGATAAGACTTGGTACACTGTGCTAGACTTAAAGGATGCTTTCTTCTGCCTCAGACTGCATCCCACTAGTCAATCTCTATTTGCATTTAAATGGACTGATCCTCAGGACAATTAACCTAGACCTGCTTACTGCAAGGATTTAAAACTTCCCCTACCATCTTTGATGAGGCCCTGCATCAGGACTTAAGATCATTTAGGATGCAGCACCCAGAAGTTACTCTTCTTCAATATATAAATGATTTACTATTAGCAGCCTCCAGTAAACAAAAATATAAAAAGGGAACCTGCTCCCTATTTACTGAGTTAACAAAATTGGGTTATAAGGCCTCTGCAAGAAAGACACAGCTATATAAACAAAAAGTGACTTTTCTGGAGTATTCTATCAAGGATGGGAAACAGTGACTAACAAAAGCCCGAAAAAAACAAACAAACAAACAAACAAACAAAAAAACTGTCACTCAAATACTGGTCCCCACCTCTAGAAAGCAGTTTCATGAGTTCTTGGGGACTGCTGGGTTTTGCTGGAAGTGATTCTGGGGTTTGCAACCCTGGCTGCCCCTCTGACTCCCCTGACCAAAGGGGATGCAGAATTCTTGTGGGGCCCAGAACAACAGCAGGTCTTTGACAATGTTAAACGAGCCCTCTTATCAGCTCCAACACTGGCACTCCTGGATATAGATAAACCTTTCACTCTGTATGTAAAAAAACAAAAGAGGGTGGCTAGGGGAGTCTTAACTCAGGATCTGGGACCATGGAGAAGGCCTATGGCCTATCTTTCAAAGCACCTGGACTCGTTAGCTAACTGTTTAAAAGCCATAGCAGCCGCAGCTCTGTTGGTCAAAGATGCTGACAAACTCACTTTGGGACAAAAATTAACTCTTGTTGCTCTTCAAACTCTAGAAAATATAATCAGGCAACCCCTGGATAGATGGTTCTCAAATGCTCATATCACTCATTATCAGAGCATCTTACTAGACAAAGACCGAGTATCATTTAAAAACCCATCCACACTCAACCCTGCAACCTTGCTCCCAGAAGAAACGGAAAAACCGGTACTGCACCCTTGCCAGGACACACTAGCAGAGGAAACCGGGATCCGCAATGATCTGAAGGACAGACCATTAACCAATCCTAAAGTGACCTGGTTCACAGATGGCAGTAGTTTTGTTCTGGAAGGTAAGCGATATGCGGGGGCGGCAATAGTGAATAAAACCGACCTCATTTGGACAGAGGGTTTACTTGAGGGCACTTCGACCCAGAGGGCTGAACTCATAGCCCTAACAAAGGCCTTGGAGCTGGCGGAAGAAAAAAGAGCTACCATTTACACAGACAGCTGCTATGCTTTTGCTACAGCCCATGTTCATGGGACAATCTATCAACAAAGGGGACCACTTACTTCAGCAAAAAAAAAAAAAGCTAAAATAATTAAGTTATTGGCAGCTGTTATGCTGCCTACTAAATTGGCCATTGTGCATTGCCCCGGGCCATCAGAGGGGAACAGACTCTATAACAACTGGAAATCGTCGGGCAGATGAGAAAGCCTGAGCAGTTGCTCTAAGAGATTCAAGTCCTCAGGTATTATTGCTTGAGGAACAGGCAGCAGACCTTCCTGTTAATAGTACAAAAAGCCCTGATGACCCAAACCTCGATAAACAATCTGTCAAAACACATCTTAGACAGATCCATCAGTTCACTCACCTAGGGGCAAGAAAGATACAAGAACTATTAAAAGGACAATCATCTTCCCTGGCACCTGCAAAAATCAGGCGGATAGCTAAACAAATAATAACTTCCTGCAGGGCCTGCCAAATAATAAATGCTTACCCATCCAAGGTCCTGGGAGGAAAGAGACTCAGAGGGGACTGGCCTGGGCAATATTAGGAGATAAATTTTACTAAAATACGACCAGCCAAATATAAACTTAAATACCTCCTAATGTTTATAGATACTTTCTCAGGATGGACCGAGGCCTACCCCACAAAAAAAAACAAAACAAAACAAAAAACAAAACAAAAAACAAAACAAAAAGAAAAAACAAAACAAAAACAAAAAACAAAAAAAAAGCAAAAAAACGCCTCTACGGTCGTAAAAAAAAAAAAAAAATCTTTCCACGCTTTAGACTTCCTCAGGTACTTGGGTATGATAACGGACAAGCGTTTGTGGCCCAGGTAAGTCAGGGATTGGCCAGGACTCTGGGGATTAATTAAAAACTATATTGTACATATCGACCCCAAAGCTCAGGACAGATACAAAAAATAAATAAAACAATTAAAAAGACCTTAACTAAATTAACTATGGAAACCAATATAAAAGATTGGACCATGCTCCTATCTTACGCTTTATTCCAGGCTCAAAACACCCCTTCTTCCTCTCTTCTTAACCTTACCCCCTTTAAAATCCTATATGGAGCTCCACCGTGGTTCGAAAGCTAACCCCGCTAGCTGATTTAAGCTCATTGCCTCTCACCCCTTTACATGCCAGGCTGAAAGCTTTGGAGACGACTCAGCAGTCTATTTGGAAGCAGTTGACGGAGGCCTATCAGCCTGGAGAGACTCGAGTTCCCCATTACTTCCAGGTGGGAGACTCCATCTACGTGCGGCGACACCAGACGCATAGCCTAAAACTGCGATGGAAAGGAGCTTACTTGGTGCTCCTAACTACTCCAACTGCAATGAAAATAAATAGCATCACCCCTTAAATCCATACATCCCACCTCAAGCCCGCACTTACACCTGAACCAAAATAAAAACTAAAAAAGACTGAAAATCCCTTCAAGCTACGTGTTTGTCGCCTTAATTCTGGTACTCTGCTCAACCCCAATTGACTCTGGGCTAGGCCCCCTCCTGGCACAGACCCATACCTTACCCTCTTTGGCCCCCCATGTGACTATAGGGGGGACGCTGGGGAAATTAAGCTAATAATAATCAGACAACAATATACCACTATAAGTGGTATATCTCTCTAGGATTAGAGATGACCCAAAAGAGGAGGGAATGTTATAATAAAAATTAACAGACTCTAATAAAAAAAAAGAGTTAACAGATGGGGAAGAAGAAAATCTTCCCAAAAATGATATATTAAAATAAGCTTCCTCCCCCTCACCCTTTCCCGTAAACCCAGCTCCCCGGTTCCTATAACCTTGTGTCTGGTTCCTGTAATCTTGCATCTGTGATAAAAGCTAAAAATATCCTGATTACAAAAAAAAATGTGCAAATGCATATTTGTCTGTAACTTCCTTATAAGACTTATTAGTTCCACTATATAAAAAGCTTTGTTCAACTCTATTCAGGACTCTTTGCTTCTGTTCTGCTCAAGGACACGCACTCAGCCCCAGCATGCTTGGTTCTTTTTAATAAAACCCTTTACTGTTGCATGGGAAATCGTGATGAGAGTCTTCTTTTGGGTCTGGGGTCCAACACTTAAAATAAGTATCACTCCATGCATGAAAAATTCAAGATTGAAGGGTCATGACATCTTGCTTCCTGGTTTTTAACAGAGGCTGAATTCAGGCAGTGTGCATCAGGACCAAATTCCCTGCATAGATTCTGAAAGACCCTTGTGTGAACCTCTGGAGGTTGAGTTGAAGTTGCAATGGAGACCCCAGGATGTTGGAGATACCAGGACAATGTGATATCTGCCAAGAAAAGTTATAGGCTTGAAATGAATTGTACCCAAGTGAGATGCTACTACATGTGCTAGAGTCAGCAGAGATGGAGGGCGGGGCTGCTCTAGCCTTTTGGAGCCCAGGTAATTTTATCAAGAGTCCCAGATACTGGACACAGGGCAGCAAGGGATTTGGGATTTTCTCTGTCTTGTATTGGTTCAATCTTTCCTTGTTATGCCCCTATTCCTTCATTTTGCAGTGGAAACATTTACTTTGTGCCATTGTATGCTGAAAGTAGGTAATATGGTTTGGTTTTGTTTGTTCAATTTTTGATATTATAGGCATTTCAGTCAAGATATTGCCTTGAGTCTCAGAAGAGACTTTGGAGTTTGGAACAGTGTTGGGAGTGAAAAAAAAGAGGACATTTGAAGTTGGATTGAATGTATTTTGCATTATGAAATGGCCAGGAGTCTATGGGAGCCAGAGGCAAAATATTATAGATTCAATGTAAAATGTCCTCTATAGACTCATTCATTTGAACAGGTGGTCTACATACATTGGAGCCTTGATGGTGGAATTGTGTCATTGGGGCAGTCCTCAAGCTTTTTATAGCTTGGCCTTACTTGTTCTTCCTTTCTTTCCTGACTCTGGCTTAATGTAACCAGCTCACCCTAGTGTCCCTGCCACCATGCCTTCCTTGACATGATGGAATATATCCCCCTACTAGAATTGTAAGTTAAAATATATCATTTCTTCCTGAAGTTGCTTCTGGTCAGATATCCATTAACAGCAATGAGAAAGTAATGAATACAGTATGCTACCCCACCTTACAAATTAGGAAAGTAAGGTTCATGAAGGCTGTGATTTACCTAATGTCATACAACCGGTACTTAACCAAGTAAAAGGAATTTCCCTGCTCTTGGTACTCTTTCAAGTTCTTCAAACTGACTTTTGCCATATCTGAATTTAGAAAATCATAAAATTCATACAAAAAAGGGCATGATGGTATATGTCTGTATTTGTGGATGTGCCTAAATGTTTTTGTAAGCTAGAAATTAAATTTAAGACCTTGCACATGCAAAACATATACCTGTATCACTGAGCTGCATCATGGCCGGGCCTTTACTTACAGTCAGAATCTATGGTTATATTAGAAATTCTAACAAACATCTTATCTTCCTGAAAGTAGGCACTGCCATAAAATGTCAGTTACAGAAGTAGTCAACCTTTTGTTGAACTGTGTATGCTAAAAGGAAACCAAATCTTATTTCCCATCACTAAAGTATTTTCTTATCATATTGAAATGGCTTTACAAAAAAGAGGCTCAAATATAAATTATATCATAAAAAAGTTTATTGATTAAATCAAATGAAAATTTCAGTAATGAAAAAGGCAAGTTGCATTCATAAAGGATGACATTCACGTTCATTATAGAAAGCAACAAAGTAGATGTAAAAAAATTGCTTAAGTGAAAAATGTAATATTGCAGTTGTATTTTATAAGCTGAAAAATGATTTTGTCAACATCTGCATAAAATCTGCACATTTATATACTACAAGTTATTAAAAAATCTCATCACTAAATTATGAGTTTTGCAAATTCAGGCTTACATTTATACTGTTGCTGGTGTATATGTGGCAGATATGGAATGAATATTTTCAGTTTAATAGGCAACATCCTCAAACAATAGACAACAGTTGATAAAATTACAAGGACATTTTGATAGCTCAAAATTATTCAAATAATAGGAATATGGCCCTATTGTTACATTTCCTTCCCTCATTATCACAAGAGTAGTTACATTGTAGTGCTAGAAATATTGGATGGCTCATTTCAAGTTAATTTTATTTATTAACTTCATGCTAGCCACTTCTTAGATCATTAATAAAAAATATCTTTCAAAAGGCAAAGCTAGGCTCCTTTTGAGGATCGAAGTTGTGATACTACAACATCACTGTCATTCTGATTTGAGCTGTACTGTACAGTTTAATGCATAGCTGAGACTCTAAATCCTCCTTATTCAACACTCAGATTTCTCTCTGGCTGTAAAACATGTTATATGCACCTACTTTTATTTCTATTATCTTAAATAATCTAATTATATCAGTGCTTTCATAGTTCCACATGAATCAAACCTATTTTTGCTTTTTGTATTCACGGTCCCTCTAGTTCTGATGCAAAACAGTAACGATACAGCAACAGCTATAACAATGTCAACATCAAAACAGCAAAACTTTCCTGGATTAGACTTTTTAGCTCTTTGGAACAGGCAAAGAAGAGGAAGACTTTGTCATCAGCAGATCACCTCAAATACAAGACACCAGTGAACAGAAACTTAGGTACACTGAAAATGATATTTAACAAAACAATCAAAAATAATACTGATAGATGAGAACAAGTTAAATTAAGAAATTATGGATTGGTTTCTGCTAATTGAAAGTATGATGTTTTTAGAAATCAAGAAAAATTAAACCTAAATATTAACGTAATATATACATATATTTATGGAAGAATGAAATGTGCCCTATGGACTATATAAATATACTGGAATAGGATGAATCCAATACTTTCTAAAATCAAGGTACAATATGCACATTAAACAGTACAGGCATGCTTGAATGACAAAAATGGAAACTGATAGAAAAATATTTCTTAAGATCATTTTTGTCTTGCAGTCAAATGTGGTCCTTTTATTAAATAAATATATTTCACATTTATTTTTGTCTTAAGTGAACTCATAAAGAGGCTAAAACTTTCTGGTCCAGCAAATTGAGGACTTAATAATGTCAATCTCATGGTTTGGAATTAGACTACTCCCCTGGTCCAGTTAGCTACAGGAGACAACATTCATGTTCACAGTCATGGCTCTACAGGCTGAACCACCTTGGGGTGGATCTCTCCCATTCCCAAATTGGCAACTTAATAAAAGTGCAACATATATGTACAAACACAACCTCTTTTCAATAAACCATTAGTAGTTTAAAATAAGCTGTTCTTCCTCTACTTTGCACATAACATTATGAAAGGATGATGTTCAGAATGACCTTTATTTTGTATAAATACCTTTCCTACCTTGTCTCATACACCAGTGAAATGGACATTGGAAACATCTGCTTATTGCCTAACTACACTGATGGTCAACTGAATGACTGAAATGTTTTATTTTTCAAGTCTAATAGTCTTATATCCATGAGTGGTAATTAATTAAGAAGAAAATATACAAAATGAGCTTTACAGTGTCCAGAGTCGAGTTTTCACAGAAACTGTTCAAGGTATTTTTTGGCAGGGATATTCTAACAAGACAATTAGCTCGTGGGTGTACAGAAGATGAACTATTCTGTTTAATGCATTGATATCATTTTCCTTCTGATTTTCAAGTATTAATTTTTTGAAAAAAATAGTTTAAAACAATCATTTAGTAAGGAATGAGAAATGTGATACAAACAGCTTATGTATTCTGCCAGGCAAAAAAGTAATACTGTATTAGCAAAATCTATTCATTCCCATTACATGACTTCTACTTTATACTATTGTAATTAAATCCATTTACAAAGTCAATGGGTTAAATGAGCACCCATTTGATACTTACATAATTTTATCTAGAGCCAGAATTCTGAGTAGTCTAACCTTCAACTTTCATATTAATTCATATTAACTTAGAGCTTTGGCCATAATGGCTATTACCATAACTGTAAATGCTTAGGAGAGTCATTTGGTATTTTAATATACATTTACTCTGCACCCTACACAAGAGAGTGGTTTAGTTGTTGTTGCATATTGAGTATCCTGAGATGATAAATTTTTGTAGTTGTTCCTTCATGCTGTTTTAGCTGCAACCTTGGTCAATATACTTGTAGGACAATAACATAGGCAGTTCAACATTCGGATTCTGAAAAGGTTAAAATATAGAAAGTTAAAAGGTTTATTTTCATAATAATAAAAAACCATCTGCTTAACATTTTCAAAAATAAATCAAGTAGTAAATTTTGTTATGAGATTATAGCAATTGTTTTAACAAAGGTGCCAAGTTTTATTCACATGCAGGAAGGGAAAAGAACACAATAACCCAATTTCTAATCCCTTCTTCATTTGTCATCTGAACAGATTCAGGTTTGCTCTTTGCTTTTGGATTGCTCCAGGGTTCTCCTACTACTTTTTCCCCACTAGGGTTACCTATCACAGTAGAGGATTAAGCTAGGTATGAATTCTTCCTGCAGGATGAGGACTGCTTTAAAACAAAGACATTATCTTTATCACTAGTGTCTAGTACACTGCCTTGTACATGGATGCTCATCAAACATTGAATGGATAGTTTACTTTTTTGGATGTATGAATTTTGACACAGGAATTTTGAAGACATTTAGCTTTGGAGATTTCTGTAAAAATACTCCTTTATTAAAAGAAGCACAATCCAATCCCCATAATGTTGAAGCTATTTTTTTTAAATCTGTGTGTGTTCCTGTGAGTGCACGTGTACTATAGAGTGTGCACATGTGGAAGTCATAGGACTATGTCCTGTTGGTCTTTGCCATCCACCTTGATTGAGGAAGTTTCTTGTTTGCCACTGTATAAACCAGGCTAGCTGGTCTTCAAGCTTCTGAGGATTCTCTTGTGTCTGCCTCCCATCTCATCACAGGAGGGCTGGGATTACAGATGTATACTATACCATGTCCAATTTACGTGGGTTCTGGGGATCTGAACACAGACCCTCAAATTTATGCAGCAAGCAATTTACCCACTGAGCCATCTCCTCAGATCCCATTTTTCTTTTTAGTAGATCATGTACTATGAGTAAACTATTATATTTTTAGAAAAAGGAGTTAGGTAGTGGCCTTACCAAACAAAGGAACAAAGTCAGTAGCTAAATTGCTAAAGGTTTTCCTTTGAGAAGATATAAGAAATAATGTCACATGAAAATCAATTCCTGGAAGAAATAACTGCACTAAAACTAAAATGTTTTTTAAAAAAATGTCCTCTGTTCTATTAGTACTGTAGATGAGGCCCTGGAGAGGCCAAAAGCAACAGCAGTTCTGCTACCCAGCACAGTTCCCAACCACAGACCAAGCTAAAGAAAGCAATCCAGGGGGATACAAAATTAACTAGAAACATGATAGGTAAAAGCATCATATAGCTTAGGACAAAGTAATCTGGGACAAAAGAACAAAGACTTTGGAGGCTACTTGGAAGTATGGAGGATACTGAGAAGTATCATTATGGAGGAGAAACACAGGTAGGTGTCACTCAAAAAAATATATAAAATATGCTGACTACAGCAAAAGCAGTCTGCTTCCAAAGTAACAATGCAGATGCAAAATGTGAATTACAGGAAGCAAAAGAACCAACAGACATAATCCATTACTTTAATTTTCTTTTTTTTTCTTTTGGACAGGAAGGACAGCTGATAGCTGATGAATAAAGGGCTATGAGTAGACTAGCAATTAGATTCAAAGTAAACTGGTCCATAATTTTATTCATGCTGATCATTAATTTCTATGTGCACATAAGGCATTCATGCTATCAACTATAAAGACTTATTTTCAAGTTGATACACTTGTGAGCCTTATTCATAGATTACTCTAAATTCCTCCAATGGATGGATAAAATAGTTTCAAAGACATGGAGTGCAGGAGGCTTTTGCACTGGGAAATATTTTGCACATTAAAGGAATCATTCTGAGTTTAGGAGCCCCCTCTCATGGTATATCAATTCCTCACAAACCTATTGTGAGGTTAGCAATATTATAAAATAAATTTATTCATGTTTAGGACCATGAATTATGAAGCAATTTATATCATTAAGCATGCATCCCCCTGAATGACTAGGAAAGATTTTACCTCTGAGAGTTGAAACATTTAGCTTGAATAAAACTTGATACTAAAAAGTTATGATTAGCATAGCCTGACTCATTAACATATATCTGGGGATCAGACATATACATATACATTAAGTATATACCTGCAAACACAAAGACACAACACATGAAGGTACACATTTAATTATTTTCACATTGTTCTCAAAAGAACATGCAATACTAAATTGACTTGAGATTATACAGATGTACTTTTGGAATACTTATTTTTAATTTTCCAAATGATCTTTATAAGTCAAAATTTTATTTCTTGATCAGTATCAAGTATTTTCACAGGTTCACACCACCAAGATAATTTTCTCCTTACAGATTAAATATACTCTATTAAAAGTCAGCTCTGAAAAATATTTAAAGTTTCATTAGGTAGTTCAACAAATTTGAAATATTTTCCCATATTCCAAGTAATGCATCTTTATATTTTTGCAAAGAATAGTATAAAGTTCACCACACCAACAGCAGAGAAAATTTAGAGAATGATATTTTCATTTTTTTGTTATAATGCTGTTAATCTGTTTCTTTAAAGCCAGCCCACTTGTTGAACACTAGGTACCTGTTACAATATATTAGATTCGTCTGAGAATGTTCGTAAAAGAAGAGGTCTGACTGAAGGTCTGGCAGATAATGAGTCAGATGCCCTTCTACAGCTCAGATTTCTCTGTAATAAGTGAGGTAAAGATACTTAAAGCATTTGAAAATTAGTTAACCTACCCTGGTGATAAAAATGTAGAAAAAAAACACCATTTCATATGGACTATTATTCTGGCCAAAAGGCACAAATTATTTTACTAGAGAGCAAATGAATAACATTCACATGGATACATTTAAAGGCCTAAGAAAGTCTCCAGCTCTAACTGGTTTTTGTGGTAGAAGTAAACAGACGGTACTCTTATATGTGGCAAACTTGGGTTTTTGAAATGGCACTGGTAGGTTATATGGTAAGATGAGTCAATATGTCTTGATTAGTAAGCCTTACCATCCATTTGGTGAATACCTCTGAGAGTTGTGCTGGTGCTGTGAGTATGTCAAACAAAGAGAAATTTGTACCAAACATTCTTGTCCTGGCGAACAGACTAGCTCTAACACACCATTGCTACTACTGTATACTCCAATCAGTGAAACTACAAAATTATAATCCAAGCTTTTGAAAATTACTTCCTCTTCAGTGACACAATTTGGAAGGTGAACAAATGATTCAAAGAAAATGACAAAATAATCTAAGTATCAATAGAAGATATAAAAATGAGTCATGAGAAGTATTTTTTCATAAAGAATCAGAAAATGGTGTCAGGCAATGAGAATGCAAGCAAGTTGGTACAAGAAAGGAAATCACCTTATTCACTCCAAGAGAAACTGTGATTGCTGGAAGTTTGAGAAAGCATGAAGATAGTAGATGTTCCTGAGGAAGGGAGGCGTTTCATTACCTTGTTCACAATTGCACAAAAGGTGGAAAATTGCAGTAGAAAAGAGAGAAATGTAGAAACCAAAAAAGAAAGGAAAGAAAACAAAGAAAAAAGTAAATATTCTTTTAGATGTAAGACATTTAAAAAGAAACCTTGAGAATTGAAGTAGAAATGACATGTTAGTTTTGAAGACGTTACTTCCTGAAGTAAGTTAAAAATAGAGTTAGGAACAATCTATTATATGTGCCACTACTATGCCTCTCTATATCAATTTAAATTATTTTAATAGGCATGTACTATTTTAAATATAATCCTAAAATATGTTTGTCATTGAAATACGGCTCATTTCTAATCATTAATTCACTACCTTACATTTGTTCAGGATCCATTGGTCAGATAACCATGTCCACCATCCATCACCAATCTGCCTTTCTTATTTAATTGCACAAACACATGATTAAGGGACTGAGTGCTCTTGGGCAGCTGGAGGTTAAAACTCTAATGAGAACTAACATAAGTCCCACCATTTGCCTTTGAACAATGTTTAATTTCCTGTCTTCTAACCTATTTTGATCAGTTTCCCTATTTTTCTTAGATAACTCTTCAGGAAAGGTAAGCTATGTGTTTTTCCTAGGTAAGGTAGAAATTTTCAAAAATACCAAAATTTGAACTTTGAAATTTTTTACCTAGAACATCTAAGACATAGTCCTCTTCTTTTGTGCCTGAAATTATAAGTTAATTTACAGATTTGACTTTGGTATTGACTATACAAAACAGAAGATGGCTGGTCAACTGTGAGTAGAATGACTTTAACAACCCTGCTAATCAAGAAAATAACTGTAATTTTTAAGCTAGCATGAGTTACTTGGAAAGGCTGTGTCAAAAACAAAAAACAACAACAACAATAACCAAAAAACCAACCAAACAACAACATTAAAAAAAAAAAACACAACCAACCCAAACAAGATTACCAATATTATCCCCTTAGTAACTTAGGAAAATAGGTGGAGGGAAAGAAAGCAGCTCAAGTGATGTATGCATGCACCAGAGTTTAATGAGCAAACATTTAACTATAAATACTTCCACGGATTCATGCTTTGTTATAACTAAATTTCCTTTTGTTCACATTTTGTCTTTAATGAAGAAAGTGGTGACATATTGGCACCATACAAATGATCAACTAATAAAGGTAAAGAAATATTTTAGGTTTTTGAGAAAAAAATTGAATTGTTTCCATCTTCTATTTTGTGGACAAAAAACATACAACTATATTAATGTGATGCCAAGTCCTCACCCACATGCTTAACGTAGAAGCCTATTGGTTGAAGACTGCAAGTATGAACACATTTTATTGTGCTCAAAAAAATGTGTATCTAATAGGGATAAAAGTAATCTATATAGCATAAGTTTCAGAGGCTAACAGATTAGTTATTAAAGCTATTTTATACAAAAAAAGCAAATATGAAAGTACAGAAAGCAGTAGAAAGCATGAAAAGAGTATCTGAAACAATAAAAAAACTGATATATAGTTAGCAATTGATAGTATTAGGTGAGAACAGGTGTCCATGAGCTAAAACAGTATGAAATTTTCACATTCCTTTGCAGTCATCTAGAGAACTGTGAAACTAGCTCAAGTAGCAGTATATCAAAGAGGCCAGTGGATAAAGGGACTCATCTCAACAGTCATGACACTAGGATTTTTTCCTTACTATATTAAAATTTAACTTTTTCTAATCTAATTTTCAAGGATATAGTCCTTTGAAACCATGGTTTACATGACACTAAGTATTGCAGAATGAGTCATCAGTATTGCCAATTTTTAAAACCACAAATTGAAGGGCTGAGGAGATGGCTCAGTGGTTAAAGTTGTTTGCTTGCAAAGCGTACAGGGCCATGTTCAATTCTCTATAGTACCCATGTAAAGACAGATGTAAAACATGCACCTGGAGTTCTTTGTAGTGGCAAGAGGCCCTGGCATGCCTGTATTCTCCCCACCTCAAATAAATAAAAACATTAAAAAAAATAGAAAAAAACCCTAAGCTGTCTTTACCTAAATTTCCAAAGTGCTTTCTCTGAGAACTTGCTCAAATAGCTGAAATTCGTCCTTTCCCTGTCTTCTCTTAAAGAGAATCATACCTATATAATAGAATCCCTTTTCTATTTCTGTAGTCCTTCTACCCTAGGCGTAGGGATGATGTTTCTACTAGATAAGTCTTCCCCTTTCCCCTGCCTGATGTGTAGTCAAGCCTCCTTTTGATGGACATGGATTCCACAGGAAAATATTCCCTAAGGACAGACAGCAAGTCTTCTTACTGGATTGTATGATAGTATTTACAACTTCTGTTTCAATGTTCAGTGCTAACTGATACATCCATTGTTCACTTCCAGCAGTATGGCTATGGAGCTTTGTCTCATTGTCAGTTAAAAAGCTCCTTTTTCCTTTCCTTTCCTCTATTTCTCCTTTCCTTTCTTATACTTCCCTTTTTCTTCCTATCCTCCCTCCCTACCTTCCTTGTTTCTTCACTGTATAAATAATCTAAAAAGCTTTACAGTCTCCCTGTCTCTGTTTTGTCTGTATAGGCACACATGCCAAAGTGTGCAGAAGATCAGAGGACAACTTCAAGTTTTCTGTGCTTCATGTTTTCAAGACAAGATCTCTTGCATCTGGAAATGAACTGTCAGACTGCAAATGAATCTGAGCCTAGCTGCCCCAAGAGCTCTACATTCTCCTGGCTCCGCCTCCCATTGTCCATGGGATCACAGATGCATGGATCACTTTGCATCTGGCTCTACATGGTTACTGGGGAATTAAACCATGGCCAGCAGACTTTGCAAGCAGGTACCTTTAACCACAGAGTCATCTTTTCCGTCCAGCTTTATAGTTTCTAAAAATGAGGCATTAGCACAAAAAATAGCCTCATTGCTGAAAAGTTAGCAGAGAGATATGTTTGAACTACAACCCTTTAAAAATGTTTACTTGAGCTTAGAGGTCCTCGTGTCGAAAATCCTTGGTTCCTGTCTCAATGGCCTATCCTGAGCGGAAGAGGGGGCGGAAAGATTGTGAGAGCCGTGGTGGGGGAGACTGTCCGGAGGCATGGCACCCATCAGTAACAACACACTTGGGCCAGGAAGACCGGGATGAGTACTAAGATATACAGGATCCCTTGCCACAAGGACTAATACAGACAGCCCACGGAGGAGGATATACAACTGATCAGGGACGGGGAGGGGG
>PVHP010042740.1:0-14881 GCA_004024765.1 Zapus hudsonius
CCTCTGAGAAAGTCTAATTTATATTAGCAACAATAATCAAATAATAAAATAGAACAATTATGCAATATGTTCTAATAAAAATTACATGAATGTGGCTGCTTTCTCAAAATACACTTTTAGCTTGGGTGTGGTGGCGCACGCCTTTGATCCCAGCACTCAGAAGGCAGAGGTAGGAGTTCAAAGCCAGCCTGGAACTACAGAGTGAGTTCCAGGTCAACCTGGGCTACAGTGAGACCCTACTTGGAATAAACCAAAAAAAACCAGACTTTTCTATTTCGTGCCTCAGTTGACTATAGGTAACTGAAACCACAGATAAGGAGGTACACAGGTTTTAGACTGGAGAATTTTTTTTAAATATTTTATTTATTCTTTTCAAGCAGAGAGAGAGAGAGAGAAAGAGAGAGAGAACCAGGGCCACCACCTTGTGGGTCTGGCTTATGTGGGTACTGGGGAATTGAACCTGGAGCCTTAGGCACTAGAGGCAAGTGCCTTAACCCCTGAGCCATCTCTGCAGCCCTAGACTGGAGAATTTTTTAAATATTTTATTTATTCATTTTCAAGCAGAGACAGAGAGGGAGAACACCAGGGCCACCACCTTGTGGGTCTGGCTTATGTGGGTTCTGGGGAATTGAACCCGTGGCCTTAGGCACTAGAGGCAAGTGCCTTAACTGCTGAGCCATCTCTCCAGCCCCTGGAGAATTTTTTAACCTGGGTTTCATGGACTATTTTCAAGAGTCTAGGCGCTGGGAAAATAGCTCAGTGGTAGAGTGCTTGCTTAGTAAGCAAGTGGCCCTGGGCTCCAACCCCAGCAGCACAAAAGGAAAGCATTCCACTCTACAGTCTATTAGAAATTGCTGTAATCCAGCACTCAGGAGACTCACAAATTCAAGGTCAACCCAGGATACACAGTGAGACCCCAGATTGAGGGGGCGGGGGGAGACTACTGTAGAGTCCATGAAGATGAAAATCTTGGGAGTTTGACATGAAAATTGCATGTTTGCATTCTTTTGAGGAAAGATTCTTCCATTTTTCTTCCTCTGTAAGGGTCTTGTTACCCACCCCTAGGAAGACTGAGCCTTCTAAACTCCACATTGGTGTTAGGTTTTATTACTCAGTTACTCAGAGGCATTAAATGACATTGGGCTGGGTCCTGGCACTTATACTCCTGCCCCAGAGGAGCAGATAGTGTGTGATGTAATAACAATAAAGACATTGTCTGCCCGATGGCAGCGGGGTACAGCTTCCCTCTAACAGGAAGAAGGAAAAGTGGAACTGAAAATTATTTGCATGTCTAAAATTAGACCTGTGGGAGCTGCCACTATTCTGCTTTCAAAATGCCCCCATGGACAGCCTCATTGTCCCCACCCCCCACACCCTGGTATTTCCATGCCATGGAAATTCTGAGACAATAGGATGACCACAGCTGTCACTAATAAGGAAGTCATAACAAGTTTCCTACAGCTACCGTCCTTTAAGAGGTCACCAGAAAAGCCAGTGGAAAGCCAGATGGGGACGCTCACTGTGGACTTCTAGAAGTCTCCACCTAGAGGCTCTGTCCCTCCTGTCACTATTCCTTCTCTGCAAAGTCCAGTGCCAGCTCTTTCTCAGGAGGGACAGCAGGGATGTCACATTCACGGAAAATGTCACAACTGTTGCTGGTTAGCTGGTTGTGATCTGAATCCTTCCTCACCCACATAGCAACGAAGCCGGGAAGAGCCACCAACTCAGGCTCTAGTTCCCCACCAATAACTCCCCAAATTGGGCACAATTTGAATTTCCTGACAGCCTCGTACTTCCATAATTATTTACTCGGCATGTTTCTTTAGATCCACTGTCCCTTAAATTTAAACAAATTTGCTAATCGTGACATTACATAGAACTTCAGTCTATCTAACACCTCCTAAAGCAAATAGTTGTTAACGACTCAAAGTTAAAAAAGAAGACAATGGCACCCTCAGCCGATCCCATCCCACTCTTTGGGGAAATTGCCATTTCTTCCCTTCTCGCCCCACATACAACAAGCAGAAGCAGCAGCCAGCAAATGGATCGGGGTTAGGTTTGACTGGGCGGTCCCTCTACGGTCTTAGGTGACTCTTCACCACCCAGTAAAACAGGAAGTTTTAGTCCCATCTCCCAAATAAGGAAATGAAGAGTCGCAGAGGGGAAGTGGCGAGCCTGAATTGATGCAGCTACTGAGTGACAGGGCTTAGAGTCCAGCCCGAGCCTCACCCAGCTCCTCTCCACTCAGGCAGGCTGGCTGGTGCTCACACAGGCTCCAGAGAAACAGTACAAATCATTACAAGCGGGGCTGGTGCTACAGGGTTTTGAGCACAGGTGCCCACATGGACTTTCTGCACTATCAAGGTTCAAGGACCACCAGCCTGTCTCCAGCCCTAGAAATGTGCCATGTGGCTGCTCAGAGGCACCATGAAAACCTCCAAGGCACATGACTTCTTAGAGCCCTGACAGTAAACTGGGAAAGCAGAGACTTCAGACCAAATGGCCAAATGAGATAATGCATTAAAACCTCTAACACAGTGCCTGCCACACCTAATGTTACCTATTAATTATAATATTACCAGCAGCATGATGTTAGAAGGGAAATACACAGAAAATTGCATCTTATCCAGCACTCAAAATAATTCCCGCGGTCAGGACGTGAATGAAGTAAGAAGTAATTACTGATGATGTACCAGCTAAAGCCAGGCCCACGGCCATTCAGCTACTCCGCTTCAGCCTCAAGCAGTACTTTTAGGAGCTAAATAATCTCTTTGCTGACCAAAATTGCTCACTTGGGAGCCAGGATTCTCTCTGCTTAGGAAAGCTTGGGTATTCTTGGTCATCTTCATCCTGGGGCTGTGAACTTGAAGTCAGCCCAAAGTCACATCTAACCATAAACCAATTTGCTCTGTTTTCTTAAACTATCTGCAAACAAAACATAATCGTTTGGTCTTTCTGTTGTTCTGAAGCAAAACAAAGTCAACCCAGTGAGATTTTTAAAAGCAGTTTAAAGAAGGGTCAAAATATGTTTATTCTTTCTTCTCTGGATGAAGCAGGTAAGTAAGTAATCATGCTTACAGATTAGCTGCAATAAACAATAAACACAGTTATTATCTACCAGGAAGCAAGAAAGCAAAGACAAAGCAAACCAAACCCTTTAAGACCTACAAAGCAAATATCAGTCACCATCTCTTTTTTTTCCTCATTTTTTATTTTAAAACAGCCTCCTATTAAGATGTTTCATAAAGAATCTATGAGAGCTTATATTCCTCAAATGACCAAGGGGGGTCACTTTGTCACATTGCCTAAAACCAGTGTGCAAACACACTTCCACGACGGACCATCTAAGATCTGGCAACCAGAAAGTCCTCACACTAGAATCATCTCTAACTACCCTTCCAATCTTGGAGAAAGAGAATGTGATGCCAGGTTCAAAAATGGCCTTTCCGGACCTACTAAGTAATAAGACTTCAGACACCTCAACTTTCCAGCTTCCATTCCCTGTCTTCATGAATATAACCATTAAGGTTGACTGCATTTCAACAGGGAAGCCTCAGAAAATCAACTATTAGGGAGGTAGTCAGACACCTTTCCCTCTTATTTCCCATACAAACTTCCGAAATATCTCAAAGTTGGGCTAGGGAGATGCCTCAGCAGTTAAAGGCACTTGCTTGCAAAGCCTGCCAGCCCAGGTTTGATTCCCCAGTACCCACATAAAGCCAGATACACAAAGTGGCATGCACCTAAAGTTCATTTGCAGCAGCAAGAAGCCCTTGTATGCCCATATTCATTCATTCTACCTACCTCTTTTGTAAATAAAAAAATTTTAATTTCATATCTGACTCAATTCGCACTCACAGTTCTGAAAATGCACAGTGACAAAGCACTGTGCCCATGACGTAAACACTGCCCCAAAAAATCAGCATGATAAAAATATTAGGTACAGGCTTAGAAAATCCAAGTTCCAATCCTGGCTTCTTTACTATCTTGCCAAGTAACTTCAGCCTGGCTTCTCTGGACCCCCGTGTCTTATCTGAAGGGTCTGAACAGTGTGAGCTATCTTCCAGGTCTTCTTGAGTCAGCTCAGAGATGCACTGATTTGGGACTGAGGATGCAACTCTGTGGTACAGCACTTGCTTGGCAGGTTCAAGACCCTGGATTCCATCCCCAGCACCACAAGAAGAAGAAGAAGAAAGAAGAAAGAAGAAAGAAAGAAGAAGAAGAAGAATAGATAAAAGTACTGATTCCTCGGAATAGCCAATATCAAACTGCGGAGTGTGTAGATGGTTCTTCAGAAAGCCTTTTACATCTCCTATTGTTTAATGAATACAAAAACAAGAAACACAGACAGTCCTCTTGAGTATCTGCAGAACCAAACTATAGAGGAAGGAAATAACTGAATACAAGGCAAGAAGAGAGAGGCAATATGCTAATGAAATGCAAGGAAGGATTGAGCAAGAAATAAATTTACCCAAGAAACTTTTTGCTGATTCTAAGCACCGCTAGCAACCACCGCGGATGAAACAAAAAGTAATACAAGGACCAAGTTAAACTAAAAATAAATGAGGCTCAAATGTTTCTTTGGTACAAGAAGCCTTCAAGGGCTGGAGAGATGGCTTAGCGGTTAAGGCACTTGACTCCAGTGCCTAAGGCCCCTGGTTCAATTCCCCAGGACCCACATAAGCCAGACCCACAAAGTGGTAGCCCCCCCCCCTCTCTCTCTTTCTCTCTCTCTCTCTCTCCTTGAAAAATGAATAAATAAAATTTCAAAAATTAAAAAAATAAGCCTTCAAATAGGAATCAATTTTATTTATTTATTGTAAGCAGAGAGATATAGAGAGAAGAGAAAGAGAGGGCCAGGGCCTCCAGCTGCTGCAAATGAACTCCAGATACAGGCGCCACTTTATGCATCTGGCTTGACACGGGCACTGGGGAATCAAACTCAGGTTGTTAGGCATTGCAGGCAAATGCCCCAACCACTGAGCCATCTCTCCAGCCCAAATTACACACACACACACACACACACACACACACACACACACACACACACACACTGGTTTTTTGAGGCAGAGTCTTGCTCTAGCCCAGGCTGGCCTAAAATTCACTATGTAGTCATCTCAGGGTTGCCTCAAACTAGTGGTGATTCTCCTACCTTGGACTCTCAAATTAAAGATGTGTGCCACTATGCCCAGCTCAAATAGTAAACATTTTAAAAATAAATAAATAAATAAAGGGGGAAGGAGGGCACAGTGCCTGTAATTATTAAACATGAATTCAATTTTAAAAATAATAAATTAGTGCCTAGAAAGATTGCTCAATGGTTAAGGCACTACTTGCCTCCAAGACTGTTCTTCATGAATTTCCTTACAGGGACAGAGTGAAGACAGCCATATTCACTGTCCCTTCAAGATAATGTCACTGATACAGCATTAACTGACAAGTGAATTTTCAATATTTACAAAATTCTTTGAGACAGGCCACTGAAAGCTCCTCAAACAATTCTGCTGGGCAATGGATGTGACACCCATTCTACAAGTGTGTACTGAGGGTAGAAAGACAAGGAAGAGCAAGTTCAACTCTGACCCCAGACCCCGCAGCTAGGCTTCTCTTCTGGAGGTCACACTGTCTTCCAGGGCCTCCTGAGAGCTAGTACAAGCAAAACCTTCTGGGGATTTGAGAACCTTCTGTTGCTGAGGGCTAGGACAGCAGGCAGATAGATCCCTAGTCCTTTCTTGTCCTGCCTGCCTGCATGTGGTGCCATCAGGTAAGTTTCTGTTCTCAGACAATCCTATTAAGAAAAGTTTTCCCTGAAACCAGGTTCCATCCCCCCCCCCAATAATTCATTTCCTGGCTATCATCTCCTTAGAGCTGCTGTCTATAAAACAAGCAAGATTTTCATTAGCAAAATGCACAAAGGGGCATTTTCCAGGCTACTCTCTCTCTCCCCTTCAGGTTCAAGGCCCTAGCAGGCTCCCAGAGGGCTGTGAGCAGAAACCGCTAGCTCAGCTCCTGCAACACCAGCAGGGCCATTCGGCTCTTTCACTTCTCTTCCCTCAGTTCCCTATCTGTGAAATGGGAATGTCCCCCAGCTGCCCTGCCTGCCTCACCCTCCATGAAAATGCCACGAAAGGGAAGCAGCGCTTTCAGAAAGGTCAGCCACCAAAAAATAAAGACAGGCACAGCATTCTCTAAAAAGTAAAGCAAGAAAGGGGAGTGGGGAGCCGGCTACCACAAAGCACGAATCACACACCCAGGAAAGCAAACCCCTTCCCGGGGAAGATGATGGCTACCTCGGGGGAGAGGGGGGACACGCCTTCAAGTGACCACCTTCACTGGGAACTTCCCACACACACAGAACCCTTAGCCCTGGGGTCCCGCGCTCTGCCCACCGCAGAGCCGCCCAGCGCCAGGCCCCGTCCGGGTCCCCGCGCACCGCCACCGCCGCCGGCCTTCGGCCCCAACCCCTCCGCAAGCCAGGTCGGAGGTCGGCCGGCCGCGGCTCGGCATCCAGAGCGTCCGCAAACACGCCCCCTCCGGCCGGGCCCGCGCCGGCCGGCCAGATGGGACCAGCTCCGGGGAAGACCGGGCCACCTCCGCCTGGAGCCCACGCGGGGGCTGCATAGAAAGATCTACGTGCACCCTAGAACCCCCCCGCATCCTCCCGATCTCGCCCATCCCCGGGTCCCCGGTAACTGGGAACCAGGCTGGGGGGTGGGGGTCGGCGTGGGAGGCCGACCGGGATCCCCACCAGCCCCGTCCGAGAGGAGGGCTCCCGCATCGGGATTCCTCGCCCCCTTCCCCCGCAGCCTCCAAGCAGGGGAGCGCCGGGCAGGTGCAGGGGATGCCAGTCCCGCCCCGGCCCTCCCAGCCCCCGCCTGGGGCCCACCCCGGGGCTCACCTGGCCCAGGCTCAGCAGCAGCAGCGGCACGAGCGGCGGGAGCGCCCCGCGGAGCCCCGGCCAGCGCGGGGGCGGCCGCGCCTCCCGCGCCGCGGGCTTCATGCCCCGCGCGCCCTGGAACGTGCCCGGGACGCGCGAACCGGGCCCCGCCGTGCACCCGAACCCGGGCACCCTCGTCGCGGTCTCCAGTCGCCGCCTCCGCCTCCTCCTCCGCCAGCCGGGCCGCCTAGTCCCCGCTCCGCCCGCCCCGGGCTTCCCCGGGGACATGGCAGCGGCGGCGGCGGCGGCCACACGGCGGAGCGCGGCGCGGCCGGCGTGGAGGGCCCGCGTCCCCGGGCGCGCAGGGGCTTCGCGGGGCGGAGCGAGCGGCGCCCACCCCCGGCGCGCGGCGTCCGGATCCCGGCTCGCGCGGCCCCAGCTGCTCCCGCTGCCTCCTCCGCGCGTCATGCGGCTCCGGCTGCCGGGAGCCGCGGCGAGCGCCCGGCCCCCTCTCCTCCCCTCCCCCTCTGAATATTCATCGCTTCCTCCCGCCCCGGCCGGCCGAGCGCTCGAGCACCGCGGGCCCCTCGCCGCCCTCCCGCCGCCCCCGCCCCCACCCCCGGCGATCGGCGATCCGGGATCGGGGATCCGGGATCGGGAGGGGGCGGCGGCGGGGCCCGCGCGCGCCCTGGCGGCTCCTCTCGGCGGCCCCCTCCGCCCAGCCCTCCCACATTCCTGGGACTCGGGACCTGGGCGCCAGCCTGTGTGGGTCGGTACGGACTTTCCAGCCTGGGACCAGCTCCCGGGCCTACGGGTGGGTGACCAGATGTGGACCAAGCCTCCGGACGAGGTCACGGCCACGTCTGCTTGAGCTGGCCACGGTGGGCTTGGAAACGGTGTGCTTGAACCCCGCATGTGCTCGGCTCTCTCCCTCTACCCTGGGCCAGAAAGGCAGGGTGCCCGCAAAGAGCCCCGATGGTGGCCTAGGGCGAGCCCAGCCGCGCCACTAATGTTAGCCGTGTGACCTGAGGAGAGGTTTTTCAGCTCTCTGGGCCACCCTTTGCTCTGGTGTGAAATGACACTACTGCTACCTGGCTGCAGAGGCTTGGCTGACGATTAAATGAGATATAGCGCTTGCAGATCACCATGGATATTACCGCTGTGCCCAGGCCCTCGAGAGGGAACCCACCACCCAAGCCACTGCACCAGGAAGTAATGAGAGACAGGACCAAACCAAGGAGCGCAAGGGAGGGAAAGAGTGATTCCATCCAGGGGGAGAGGTGACACTTGAGCTGGGCTTTGAAGGATGGGTTGGATTTCACCAAACAGAAAGAGGGGAACCTTGTGGCAGGAAGTGGGAGCAACTTGGCAAAAAAAAAAAAAAAACATAAGGCAGATGCTTCAAGGCTTGGCCTCTTGAGAAAAGGAACGGGAACTTGGGAGGCCAGCAGAATGAGTCTAGGCTAGATTCTATGAGAATTAGAATACAGACCACTCTAGTGTCCAGCCTGCCTCCAGGCATCCCTTGGGCCTCAAGCTACAAGGGAATTTAAGATTGGGAGTGACTCCAGATCACACACACTCACCTGTCCACTTACACCTTGCTATCTTTTGTTTAAACATTATCTGATTATGGCAGCACACACAAGAATTCTGTTCCTCTCAGTCTCCCCCCTTCTCAAAACAAAGACAGGTGCTTTAAAAGGAAGCTGGGCATGCTTTTGGTTTTTAGATCAACCTTTAGACCCAGCACTTGGAAGGCTGAGGTAGGAGGATCAGGATCACTGTGAGTATGAGGGCAGTCTGGGGCTACAGAGTGAGTTCCAGGTCAGCCTTGGCTACAGTGAGACCCTGCCTTGTGAAAACATAAACAAGAAAGAGAGAAACCCACGTCTATGATGCCCAGAGGAAAAGCAAGCTTGGTTAGGTCTACGTGCTGCCCCAAAGACTTGCAGGCCGCACACCCCCATCCAGAGTCATCAACCTGGGTCTGCAAACAGCTCTGTGAAGCCCCTGGATGCACTTTGGTTCCTCTGGATAAAATGCATGCCCACACTTAAATGTGGCCCTGAGTGGGATTTGCCCACAGCAGGATGACAGAATAGAATAAACAGCCTTTCGGGAAGAGGTCAGGATGGGCATAATAAACTACCTCTCCAGTCATAAACTGGTCACACTGGAGTGATGGTCTGGATGAGAAACAAAACGAGCCCTGAGCAAGAAGGATATAAACTCCCTGTGGGCAGGGCTTGGCTGCCCCTGATGACCTCGTGGCATCTCAGTTCTCAGTCCACAGCAGGAACTTGATGCAAATGTGTAGTTACCATGATGAGAGCACTGATTCTTCTGTGAAGACAATGTAGGAAAAGGAATCCACGGGACTGGTCTGTCCTATAGCTAAAACAACCCAGCTTGTGTGGTGTGCACTTCTCCTCCACACACCATAGCTCCATGGGCTCCACTGTTGCCAGGTGTGCTGGACCATGCCTTTTTTAAAATATTTTTATTTATTCATTTTCAAGCAGAGAGATACAGAGAGAGAGAGAGAGAGACACAGAGAGAGAGAGAGAGAGAGAGAGAGCGAGAGATCACCAGGGCCACCACTTTGTGGGTCTGGCTTATGTGGGTACTGGAGAATTGAACCGGGGGCCTTAGGCACTGGAAGCAAGTGCCTTAACAACTGAGCCATCTCTCCAGCCTGGACCATGCCTTTAACCCAGCAGAGGCAGGAGGATCACTGAGAGTTCCAGGCCAGCCTGGGCTAAAGTGAGACCTTACCTTAAAAAAGAAAGAAAAGAAAGAAGAAAAAGAGGGAGGGAGGGAGGGAAGAAGAAAGGAAGGAAGGAAAGAAGGAAGGAAGGAAAAAAACAAAACAAAAAAGCCAAACAAAAAGTGTGCTTTTCAAAATAAAATTTCCTGATAGGTCACCAGAGCCTTGTTGGAGTACAGATTCCTGTGTCTTTTCTTAAATACTGTAAAGGGTGAAGCCTGGGAACCTATATTTTCAACTGGCTCCTTTGATAATGCCTACTGTCAGCCATGCTTAGAAGACACTGTTTATGCCGTAACTGGCCTGCATTGTGTCTCTAAGCACACATGCATGAGTTTACATATGTATGTATATACAACATGTGAATATATATATACATCTATGTACATATATGTATACATATGTGTGTATATATATCAGGTACACATTAGGTGTCTAGTACAGCTCTGTACACCATTATTTCTGCACCTTGGATCCTGTAGTACAGTCATTATCAATATTTTATAAATAGGAAAACGGAGTCTTGGAGAGATTTAGTTACTTACACAAGGGCCTACAAGTTCGGATGATGAAGCCCGCATCTGAAATTGTATCTTTCTTGACACTATGCCCTAATACCTTTCCTCTCCATGTTTGTACATAAGTTAATGTCAGGCGTACTATGTGTTATTATTATTTCTTGTATTGTTATTCTCTTGGGCCTCAGTTTCCCCAACTTTAAAGTGACAAGAGATAGAATTCAAGATTTTCCACTTCATCACCCAAGAACTGGAAATAGGAAGGCAATCATGCTTAATGACAAGTCCACCATCCCATCAGGAGGCAGGACTGTGGGGCACAGGCCTAGAACCAGGTCACCAGTCCCCCAGGGAGTCCATTCAGACTGGCAGCCCTGCGTTTATTTTAAAAGCCATTGCGGGCACACCATTCTCCAAGGCCCTCCTAAGCAGAATGGAATGCTTCTTGAGAGTCTGATTAGCTAATGCTGCAAGCATCGCTGCCTTGAGACCTTCCTGCCTCACAGACTTGAATGGAATCAGAATAGAACGGGAGACATTTAGAAAATTCTTTAAAAAAAAAAAGTAGCACTTCATCTTTATAATAGCAACAGGATGTTTCCCGTGGGCTAATAACTGGGCTGTGGTTAGAAAGCCAAGTTTGTCCACCAGACCTCAGTTCCTCCCTCAATAGGGCCTTAATCACCTGCCCAGGCACACAGCCTGGGAATGCCTCTGCAACCTTTTTTGTTTCTGACTTCGAGCACTTGAATCATTAAGCATTTTCTTCTCTCTCTCTCTCTCTCTCTCTCTCTCTCTCTCTCTCTCTCTCTCTCTCTCTCTCTCTCTCTCTCTGTGTTGACATGGAAAACAAAGCTTGACTTCCAAAGAGATGGTTGACAGATTTTCAATGCAGGAAAAAAAAACACCTATAGCAGACACCTGAGGGGGTTGGAGACAGCTGTTGCTTTCAAGGGTCCCCAGCCTTTCTTTCCATGGCAGACACCCACTGTGATGAGCTTCGTGTCCCAGCCTACCTCCAGAGCTGTTAGGACCCATGTCAAGATTCCAGTGAACCCAGGGAGCTTGTTGTCCTGGTAGGTCTGGGACCCAGGATCTTAGGGTACCTGCAAAGAGGGAGTGATACGGAGACTTGGGGCCTAGAGGACAAGGAGCTTTGGTCCAGTTTTTTTTTTAATATTTTATTTATTCATTTTCAAGCAGAGAAATACAGAGATAGAGAGAGAGAGGTAGAGAGCACCAGGGCCACCACCTTGTGGGTCTGGCATATGTTGGTACTGGGGAATTGAACCCGGGGCCTTAGGCACTGGAGGAAGTGCCTTAACCGCTGAGCCATCTCTCCAGCCCCTCGGTCCAGGTTTTGAGAACAACTTTTGCACAAAGCCCAGAAGTGACAGGCAGAGAGCAGGATGCAGACAGGCCTGCGGCAAGATTCCTGGAATAAAGGAAGAATGGAGAAAAGGAAAGACAGAAGAGGTGAGGGAGCTGAGGCCTGGCTTCAAGTCAGCTGGGTCCTACCAAACCTGTTAAAAACAAATTAACTTCTTTTTTTTTTTTTTTTTTAAATATTTTATTTATTCATTTTCAAGCAGAGAGATGAGAGAGAGAGAGAGGGGAGAGAGAGAGAGAGAGAGAGAGAGAGAGAGAGAGAGAGAGAGAGAGACCACCTTGTGGGTCTGGCTTATGTGGGTCCTGGGGAATTGAACTCAGGGCCTTAGGCACTGGAGGCAAGTGCCTTAACCGCTGAGCCATCTCTCCAGCCCCAAATTAACTTCTTGAAGATTTGAAAAGACCTGTTCTCCCAGCCTCCCAAGCGCTGAGATTAAAGGTGTGTACCATCACGCCAGACCCTTTGTTATAAGCATTTAAACTGGTATGACATTTATTCTCTGGAATAAAGTAAATACCATGGGTAGATGTTTTCAATTATTAAAATGATTTTAAAAGCTCTGGTCAGACGGTGTGATAGAAAGAATGTGTCCTTTGGATCAGATGTATCTAGTTCCTATCCTATATATTTGCTGGATACCACATATCCCCCCACACAAAGACACTGGGAGTCAGAAGCCCAAGGCTTTACTAATTAAATTGCCAGGGCACAGAACAATCACTCTGATTTCTTCTTTTGTAAACTAAGGATTAGTTTGGTCTATCTGTCAGGATGGATGAGGTTATACAATAGTGACAGTCTCGTGAATCTCAGTGACTTCAGACAACAAAGGTGGTGTCAGTGAATGCCCACCTGAGATGAGCTGAGGGACCTGCTCCATGCCATCCTCCCTCCTTAGAGGAGAGGCAGACACTATCTGGAACATTGCTTTGTTGCAGTAAGAGACAGAGAGCTTTAGCCAGCCTTAGAGTTTGGATCTTAAATGTTCCCCAAAGGCTAAAGGATTGAACACTAGCCTGTGATGCTATTGGGAGAAGATGGGGCCTTTAAGAGGCAGAGACAAATGAAAGGAAGTTAAGTCATTGGGGCATGCCCTTGAAGGGGATACTAAGACTCTCACCACCATCATGTTTCTGCCATGATGTATGCCCCAACACAGGCCCAAACCAATAGAGCCAGGTGATCATAGATGAACTGCCATCTCTGAACCTGAGAGCCAACATACCCTCAGGTATTTATCAGAACAACAGGAAGCAGACTAACATTGGGGGGAGTTGTTTTGTTTTTTAATATTTTATTTATTTATTTTTTTGGGGGGGGGTTTTCAAGGTAGGGTCTCAATCTAGCCCAGGCTGACCTGGAATTCACTATGTAGTCTCAGGGTGGCCTCAAACTCATGGCAATCCTCCTACCTCTGCCTCCCGAGTGCTGGGATTAAAGGCATGCACCACCATGCCCGGCTTATTTATTTATTTGAGAAAGAGAGTGAGAGAGAAAGAGGCAGACAGAGAGAGAGAGAGAGAGAGAGAGAGAGAGAGAGAGAGAGAGAGAGAGAGAGAGAGAGAGAGAGAGAATAGGCATGCCAGGGCCTCCAGCCACTGCAAACAAACTCCAGACACATGTGCCACCTTGCCCATCATCTGGCTTTACATGGGTACTAGGGAATCAAACTCAGGCCCTTCTGCTTTGCAGGCAAAGGCTTTAACTGCTAAGCCATCTCTCCAGCCCAACAACAAAGGGTTTGTATGTTTATTTTTTCTAGCATTGTTATGAGCCTGCAATCAATTGTTATATATCCTGGTGATACTCATCTCTCTTTTTTCACAGAACCAGTCACCACCCAGGGACTAGGAAGTATCATCCTACCATCCACACATAAGACTACCACAATTAGAGAACATCCAAAATTTTGCTATTAAAAGTGTGGTCCTGGCCGGGCATGGTGGCACACGCCTTTAATCCCACCACTCGGGAGCAGAGGTAGGACAATCGCTGTGAGACTACATAGTGAATTCCAGGTCAGTCTGGGCTAGAGTGAGACTCTACCTCGAAAAAAAAAAAAGTGTGGTCCATGCTTGGGATGCAGATCACTGAGAAATCAGGCTGGAGCTGAGCTGGAAGCCTCCTCCCTGGTCACTAGCTGTCCTAATGCTGGAAAGATCTATGCAGCCTGTCAGGGAAGAAAAAGTCATCAATGGTCTTAAACAGCCCTGGACCCTGCAAGCTTTATGGCTGGACAGCCAGGCCAAATGTACCAACTAGGACAATGGTGGCATGTCTATTAACCAACTACCCTCTGCTTGGGACTTGAGGTACACTCCATGGGAGGGAATTCCTGCCTGGTACTGAAAACATAAAAAAAATGCCTATCTTTGGCTGAGGAGGCCATGAGCTCGGAGGCAAACTACTACTGTTGTCTGGCTAAATGGATAAATTGTGCCCACAAAACTGCCCCCTAGATATAAATACTTATACTTATGCCCGTATATTAATGCTACTCTCATTCTTGGTTAGAGAAGCTTCTCTTTTCAGATGGTGGTGTCCACTGGAGTGACTCAAACTTTTTAAAGTGCTGAGAAGTAACAGTAAATGTTTAGCAATGAGACATCTTTATCACACCCTCCAAGGCTCAGGAACCATTGAGGAAAAGATTGTGGAAAGAATGTAAGAGCCAAAGGAAGGGGAGGAGTGCTTTGCAATACTGTCTTCTGGACACAAATGGCCCTGGTATTCATGGTCTCAAAATAGAAGAGAGGTTAGTTGGAAGGAAGAAGGGATTCAGAGCTGGAGAGATGACTCGGTAGTTAAAGGTGCTTGCTTGCAAAGCCTAACAACCTGGATTTAAGGTCTCAGTACCCATGTAAAGCTAGATACACAAAGTGGCACATGAACCTGGAGTTCATTTGCATTGGCTAGCAGCCCTGGTGCGCCAATTCTATCTACTTCTTTCTAATAAATAAATAAAATATATATATATATATTTTATATATATATATAAATTATATATATATATATATATATATATAATTGTCCATAATGAGTTACATTATTTAGTGGGCAAACAATGAGTTGTTATCCCCAGTTCCCCAATGCCCCCCTCCCCATCTCCAATCAGCTGGATATCCTCCTCCGTGGGTTGTCTGGATAAATAAAATATTTTTAAAAGAAAGAAACTGCAGGGCTAGAGAGATGGCTCAGCGGTTAAGGCACTTGCCTCCAGTGCCTAAGGCCCTGGGTTAAATTCTCCAGTACCCACATAAGCCAGACTCACAAGGTGGTGGCCCTGGTTCTCTCTCTCTCTCTCTCTCTCTCTCTCTCTCTCTCTC
>PVHP010042741.1:0-15012 GCA_004024765.1 Zapus hudsonius
TTGTGGGTCTGGCATATGTGGGTACTGGGGAATTGAACCTGGGGCCTTAGGCACTGGAAGCAAGGACCTTAGCCACTGAGCCATCTCTCCAGCCCACCAAATATATTTTGAAGTTTTTTTAAATGCATTTATTTATTTGAGAGAGAGAATGGGTGTGCCAGAGCCTCTTGCCACTGAAAACAATCTCCAGCTACTTTGCACAGCTCAATTCACGTGGATGGTGGGGAATTGAACCTAGGCCAGCAGGCTTTGTAAGCAAGTACCTTTTTTTTTCTTTTGTTTTTTGAGGTAGAGTCTCACTCTAGCCCAGGCTATGCTGAATTCACTATGCAATCAGGGTGGCCTCAAACTCACGGCCATCTTCTGACCTCTGCCTCCTGAGTGCTGGGATTAAAGGTGTGCACCATCACACCTGGCACAAGCAAATACCTTTAACCATTGACCCATATCCCCAGCTCCCCCTTCCTGTTTTTTAAAATATTTATTTTGTTTGTAAGCAAAGAGAGATCTTAGAAGAGAGACAGACAGAATGGGCCCTCTATGGCCTCTAACTGCTGCATATGAGTGCCAACTGCATGCGCCACTTTGTGCATCTGGCTTTATGTGGGTACTGGGGACTTGAACCCAGGTTGTTAGGCTCTTCAGGCAAGCGCCTTAACTACTGAGGCATCTCTCCAACCTGGGAATTTTCCTTTTAGCAATTGTAAGAAAGAACTTTTTTTTTTTTATTATTATTATTGAAGCTGGAGTCTCTTAATGACCCCAGAACTTCCTCTTGTGTTGTGAGCTCAGGGATTCTTGGGTCTCTTTCGCTAAGGGCCTGGGGTTACAGACACACATACATGGTCACAGAGTGGTTTCTCAGGCCTTGTCAGGCCCTTGTGATTGTAGAGGAAGTGCTCTTAGCTGCTGAGCCATTTCTCCAGTCCCCAAATTTTTTTTTAGAGTGATTATAATTCATTACTGTCTTAAAATAGTTTTAGGGCTTAGGATATAGTTCAGTTAATGTCGTTCAGTCTGGAGTCCAGCCCCAGCACTGCACACACCGGGTGCACCTGTAATCTTAGCATTCAAGAGGTGGAGGCAAGAGGATTAGAAATTCAAGTCTTGTTATGTTGCTCAGTCTGGCCTTAAACTCCTGGTCACATAACACCAAACATGACTATTTTGGTTTTTTGCTTGTTTTCTAGGTAGGGTCTCACTGTAGCTCAGGCTGACCTGGAATTCACTATGTAGTCTCAGGGTGGCCTCAAGGTGATCCTTCTACCTCTGCCTCCCGAGTGCCCGGATTAGAGGCGTGAGCCACCACACACCCAGTTTAAATTATTTTTAAGCAGAAAAAGAGGCTGGGAGGCCAGATGTGTTTGCTCACACCTTTAATCTCAATGCTTGGGAGGCTGAAAGGCTGAGGAAAGGTGGTCACTGTGAATTTGAGGCCAGCCTGAGTGAGCTCCATCCAGGTCAAACAGGGCTAGAGTGATACCCCAGTTCAAACCTCCTACCCACCTACCCCCCAAAATAATTAGAGCCCAAGGCTGGCTGGGGAGATGGCTCTGGAGTTAAAGACACTTGCTTACAAAGCCTGCCAGCCCAGGTTCCTGGGACCCATGTAAAGCCAGATGCACAACTGGTGCCTGCATCTGGAATTCTTTGGCAGTGGCAGGATGCCTTGGGGCACCCATTCTCTTCTCTCCATTCTCTTCTCTCCGTCTCTTTCTCAAAAGAAGAAAAGTACAGTAATGAAGAAGGAGAATGGGGCTGAGGAGATGGCTCAGGGCTAAAGGTGCTTGTTTGCAAGGCTGGCAGCCCAGTTTGAGTAAGTCCCCAGTACCCACGTAAAGCCAGATGCATCGATGCATCTGAGTTCATTTGCAGTGGCAAGAGGCTTTGGCATGCCCATTCCCTTTCTCTCTTTATCAAATAAATACACTTGAGCTTGGCTAAAAGGCTGAGAAGTGATTCTCTTTCTTAAATCATTTTGATGTTTATTCACATCAGGGTCTCACTCTAGCCCAGAATGACCTGGAACAGTGATCCTGCTACCTTTGCCTCCTGAGTGCTGGGGTTAAAGGTGTATGCCACCACATCCGGCTAAGGAGAATGGGAGTGGGCTAGTTTTCTGGAAAAGACATACCAAAAGCCTAAATTTTTTATTTTGATATAGTAGGAAAGACAGAATGTTAAGTGCTGATCTACTGATTCATTGTGAATGCAGACTGCTTGGGAGCTGAATAGAATCATTGTTAAACATTAAGGTACATCCAGCCTCTTCTGTGGCCCCTGGACTGGACTGTCCCAGGAGGAGCTGGGGACTGCTGAGTGCCCAGCATTGTTAGAAGGAGGACCTGAAAGTAGATGGGAACCTGGCAATGGAGCTAGTGACCTGGTACACAGTAGCCAGGTATTCAGCAGTCTGAAAAGTTTTTTTTTTTTTTTTTTTGGTTTTTCAAGGTAGGGTCTCACTCTAGTTCAAGCTGACCTGGAATTCACTCTGTAGTCTCAGGGTGGCCTTGAACTCATGGTGATCCTCCTACCTCTGCCTCCCTGGGATTAAAGGCATGCTCTACCACGCCCAGCTATTTTGATTTTCTTTCTTTCTTTCTTTCTTTCTTTCTTTCTTTCTTTCTTTCTTTCTTTCTTTCTTTCTTTCTTTCTTTCTTTCTTTCTTTTATTTTTTGGTTTTTCGAGGTAGGGTCTCACTCTAGTCCAGGCTGACCTGGAATTCACTATGTAGTCTCAGGCTGGCCTCGAACTCACTGTGATCCTCCTACCTCTGCCTCCCGAGTGCTGGGATTAAAGGCTGTGCCACCACCCCAGCTCTTCAGGCCTCCTTCTCCTGGGCTCTGGTGTTATTCTAGAAAGGGGTTGTCAAGACTGAAGCTGGAGGGTTGCTGCAAGTTCAAGATCAGCCCTCGATTACTGTGGAGGGACACTTTTCCTCTGACAGGGCTCAGATGGCAGAGCGAGGTAAGATTGCACCAATGCCAGTTCAGTGAAGCCATGAGTTTATTGGAGTCACTTACAGAGCCCCGAGAGGGCTTATTTATAGGAATGTGGAGCCCCACAAACAGCCAATGTTATGAGCTTCCTGTGTCAAGATTACTCCTTGGATGCTCCCCCTCAGCCTGGGGTGAGGACCGACTTACCCAGCGGGGTCCCCAGAGCAGCCATGCCACCTCGTGGCCACTTCCAGAAGCTCCTTGTCCCTGTCCTAGGACTCTGGGACCAGAGCGCCACTACATCAGAGCCCACTGTGACAGAATGATCCCGAGGATGCTGCTCCCTCAGTCGGGGTGAGCCTGGAGACCCCAAAGACACCGCCTCCAGGGAGCTCCCTGCTCTTTTTCTTTTGTCCTCTCTCAGCTCCATGTCCCCTTGAGGCCGTGAGACCTGTGGTCCTGAGATCTCGGCTGGGGCCAATGAACCTCCCCATGCCCTCTCTGGTGAGCTGTCCCACTTGCAGAGGAATGTCGCAGTATAACAGCTACAGAAAAGACCCTGCGAAGCCTCTAACCCAAGCTCTAGAGGTAGGAGGATGCTGTGAGTTCGAGGCCAGCCTGGAGCCACGGCAAATGAACTCCATCTGGCTTTACGTGGGTACTGGGGAATCAAACTCAGACCCTTCTGCTTTACAGGCAAACGCCTTAACCACTAAGCCTTCTCTCCAGCCCTTTCTTTTTTTAACTACGTGGGCATTGGGGAATCAAACCAGGCTTTGCAGACAAGTGCTTTAACCTTCTCTCCAGCCCTGTGAAAACTTTTTGATGGTTTTATAATTTTTTGGCCCTTTCCCAGACCCCTCCTGCTCATCAGAAGCTCATTCATTCACTCATTCACTTACTCAACAATTTTTGGTTTTTTGTTTTGTTTTTCAAGGTAGATTTTTGCTCTAGTCCAAGCTGACCTGAAATTCACTACGAACTCAACACAATCCTCCTAGCTCTGTCTGGAAAGTTTTGTTTTAGTTTTTTTAAAATATTGTATTTATTTGGGCTGGAGAGATGGCTCAGCTGTTAAGGCACTTGCCTCCAGTGCCTACGGCCCTGGGTTCAATTCCCCAGATCCCACATAGGCCAGACCCACAAGGTGGTGGCCCTGGTGCGCTCTCTCTCTCTCTCTCTCTTTCTCTCTCTCTCTCTCTGCTTGAAAATGAATAAATAAAATATTTTTAAAAAATAAAAATAAATATTGTATTTATTTATGTATATGCAAACAGAGAGCAAGGGGGGGGGGGAACGGGTGTGCCAGGGCCTCAGCCACTACAAACTCCAGAAGCATGCGCCACTTTGTGCAACTCTAGTCATTAGGCTTTGCAGGCAAGAGCCTTAACTGCTGAGCTATCTCTCCAACCCATATTTTAAAAATATTTTTATTTATTCATTTATTTGGAGAGAGAGAGAGAAGAGAGAGAGAGAAAGAGAGAGAGAATGGGCACACCAAGGCCTCTAGCCCTGCAAATGAGCTCCAGACACATGTACCACTTTGTGCATCTGACATGACTTGGTACTGGGGAATCAAATCTGGGTCGTTAGGCTTTGCAGGCAAGTGCCTTCACCACTAAGCAATCTCTCCAGTCCTTGCTTTTGTTTTTGAGTCAGGGTCTCTGCAGCCAGGTGGCTTCACACATGTGCAATCCTCCACCTCAGCCTCAGAAGTGCTGTCATCAGCAAGTATTTAGTGAGTACCGATTAGGTCTATCACAGGCACTGTGGAGCAAAATTACTGGACACCTCTAAGGGCAAAGCAACCGCTCTCAGGGAGCTTGCATTCTGGTGTGGGACAGTTGAATAATCACCCAAACATGTGCTTATGAATCATGGTAACACTTTGGACAGAATAGGAACACCAGATGGGGGACAGTGCAGGACAGAGGCTCCCCTAGAAAGGACAGTGGACTATGCTAATTGAATGGAGAGAGACTGGGGACAATCATAGGAGCAGTTCAGGCACATGAATTGTCTACAAAGTCCTGAGGCAAGAGGAAACACAGGATGTTGGAGGTATGGAGGTATAAATTGAGGGGAGCTCATAGGAGACCTAAATAAGGTCTCACTCTAACCCAGGGTTAACCTGGAACTCACTCTGTAGTCCCAGGCTGGCCTCGAATTCATAGAGATCCTGAATTCTAGAGGCTCTGCTAGAGGGTGCTGGGATTAAAGGCAGGTGCCACCACACCCAGCAAAGATTTTTTTTTTAAATTGGGCATGGTGACTCACATCTGTAATCTCAGCACTCTGGAGGCTGAGGTAGGAGGATTGCCAGGAGTTCAAGGCCAGCCCAGGCTACAGCATGAGTTCCAGGTCAGCCTGGGCTAGAGTGAGACCCTGCTTCAAAACAACAAACAGGGGCTGGAGAGAAGCCTGATGGCCCAGAGTTCAATACCCCAGGACCCACGTATAGTCAGATGAACAAAGTGGCGCATGCGTTTGGAGTTAGTTGCAAGTGCAACAGGCCCTGGTGAAGCAATTCTCTCTCCCTCTCTCAAAAATAAGATAAAATAAAACCACAAAAATTTGGTTTTTACCCTAAGAGCAATATAAAGATTACGACTTCTCGTTAGGACAACATACTGGAGAGGACAAAAGTGAATGTGAAAGCCAGCCTGGCATGGTGGCACACGCCTTTAATCCCAGCATTTGGGAGGCAGAGGTAGGAGGATCATCATGAGTTCAAGGCCACCCTGAGACTGCATAGTGAATTCCAGGTCAGCCTGGGCCAGAGTGAGAACCTATCTTGAAAAACCAAAAAAAAAAAAAAAAAAAAAGTGAATGGGACAGGCACTCCTGCTCTTGTCCCCTGCTGTCCGGGTCTTTCCATTTTGCCTGTCACTTCCTAGAGCACCTTGATCCTGAATTTATGGGTGCTCAAGTGCCCTGGCCTTGGGTCTCACCCTGGAGGCACAGTCTTGTCTTTTCCCCAGTACTTCCCCTTGCTCTGCCAGTCCTATTCCAACTTCCCCCTGGTGCTTCAGTCCCAGGTCCCACCCCAGCCCAGATGAACCCAGACTCCTGCTGCTGGGAGCTCTGCCCCTGCCTGCTTCCCTACTGTAGGGGTGCCCATCATGGATGACAGCCAGTCCATAGGGTGATACCCTGGATGCGGATCAGCCTTTATTGTGGGAACTGAGCTTCTGAGGGAGTTGTGGACTGTTGGGATGGTTAGATGGTAAGATGGGTGGTAAGCTGGCTTTGCCAGGAGTGCTGGTGGAGACATGGGGCAGGGAGAGGACCACAGCTAGGGAGGGCTTCAGGGTAGGAGGAGACACATACAAGGGGCTGGTGACAGTCCTGGGAGGAGGCCAGCTGGAGATGGGAGAGTGGGACTTCTTTGAGGAGCCTTGGCACAGGGGAGTCCCCCTCACTTGCGGGCACCCAATGCCAGGGCGATGATGAGGCCAACGACCAGCAGGAACATGGCGACGGACAGCAGCACTGTAATGACCACCATGCCTCCTGTTCTGGCCATTCCAAGCCCAATGGTCTCCATGTTCTTTCCTATCAGAGGAGAAAGAGGAGGTCTTTGTGGGGGAGAGGCCCCTAGCCACCTGAGGCTCTCTGCTTAGCCCCTCAGCCAGTCCTTCCAGCTCCCAGAGCCGTCAGTGGACTCCTCACACTGACTCTTCGGAGTCACGTCCCACAAGAGTCACTTGAGGACACAGAAGTTAGGAAGACACTAGTCCCCTCCCTCACCAGCACTTCGGTTGGGCAGATGAGTCCATAAGAGGTGGCCAGAAAGAGGAAAGCAAAGGGCTCTGGGTACAGCTGAGGGTGCAGCTAACCCAGACCAGGGAGTGATGGGAGAGACTTGGGGAGACCTGTAGATCCTGACCAGTGAAGGACGTGGGGATGTTACTCACGAGGAAGTGTGGACATTGGGGTCTCTCGACTGGACTCCGTGGATGTCCCCTTCTGTACTTGATAGGAAATGCTTTGGGGTATGGAGAAAGCAGAGAACTCCCAGTGCATATATGGGACTTGAGAGAAAGGGATGAAGGCCAGCCCTCACCCCCTTCAGAGCCATACCGCCCATTACCGCCCCAGGGAGAGGCACCCTTCACATCCTGTGCCCTCTCTTCCTCATGCTGACCAGACCTCCAGCCTCTCTGCCAGTACCCCATTCCCGCAGGTGCCCAAGCTTCACGTGGGTGGGTACCTACTAGTATTTGGTTCCTGGCGTGAGGTTTGTCACCTGATAGGCACTGAGTCGAGTGACTGTGAAGCCAGCTCCACTGTCCACCAAGTTCACAAGGTCCCTGCGTCCCCGGCATGGAGGCACCACAAAGCTAGACCTCACCACTAGGGGAAATTGGGAGTGAATCAAGTGGATCAAGTTTCTGGAAGCCCGACAGCGGATGGCTAGGGAGGGGGGTTAACAGGGAGGCGAGGATGGGGAAGGGATGCTAGGATGTCCTGGCAAAGGGCTACCGGGAAGAGGGGGATTCCTGGGGAAAAGGTGGCCGACCTTTGCTGTCATTGGCTCTCCGGACCATCAGTGTGGCGTTACCTCCCGTGAGGTGACATGGGGGCAAGGCAACTAGCAGGCTTTCTGTCAGCGCTGGGGACAGCAGACCGGAGAGGCTTGAGATGTTGAAGTCTGCTGGGGAGACCGGAGGGAGCTTCCATGGGGATCAGTCACCCCTCCCAACCTTTACACCTGGCCACCACACCCTTGGGGGCCATAGTTAAGGGGCCCAGTACACCTTCCCTTCGCGAGCCTCTTCTGTGCGGGTCTGACCACCACCAGGTGGCAGGCTTGAGCCATAGATGCGGATACTCTGGGCTGCCTGCGAGCCAACCCCTGATGCTGGGCCATGGGCAGCCCTCAACCTCACCACCTCCCAGGCTCTGGTCCCTTTCCCACGCTGCTCTCCTCCTGGGTCTGGATGGAAGAGGCCCAGGAATGTGCCCCGGGCCCAGTGTCTAATGCCTGGTTACTACCATCACCAGCTCCTACCTCGGAACAGCCAGACCAGCTCCCTGGAAGACCCAGGGCTCCCTAGCTAGACCTCTGAAGCCCTTCTTCCTCCCACCAGAAATAGCAGAGACCTGCAGCCCCTGGAGCCAGGACGGCCAGCAGAATCAGGACCAAGGGCAAGGTCTGGGCAGGCAGTCTGGACGTCATGCTGGGCTGGGAGCTGGAACCTCCGACAGGTGCAGGCGGGCTGGGGCTTCGGAGGCAAGTGAGGCCCTGCCCCCAGGGTGGCTGATTTTGTCTTGAGGATGGGAGGGGCTAGAGGGGAATCCAGTCCAACCTGCCCCTTGGGCACTGTAGCCTCAGGGAGGGCCCCTCCGACAGGTTTGGCAGGATGGGGAGCTGGCCCTCAGGCCAGAAGAGGGAGATGCCTTGCTTTGTTAGCTGCAGGGAGACAGGGTAAATCACCCCATCTCCTGGAATTCCCATGATGAAAGAACAAAATCTCTATGTGCATATGCGTATGTCTCCAGTCTGGGTTGTAGGAGCTGCCCCACTGCCCCTTTCCATCTATGATGCATGTGCGCATGTGCAGCCTGGGCTCTAGGAGCTGCATCCCAGGGGCTGGGTCTTCTTCCCAGGGCCTTGAGTTCTGAAGTCGCCCTTGTGTATAGGAAAAGGAGAGCCACCCTGAGGGTGTCACTGAATAAGGATGGACCCGTTGGGGAGGACAGCAGAGATCCAGCTCCTGGTACTGACTGAGGTGACAATGTAGACCTTCAGATTTCTCTAGCAGATGGGGACAAAGGAGGCCAGGGAGGGCTTCCTCCAGAGACACCAGAGAAGGAGACACTGGTCTAGTCTAGCAGGTGCAGGACTGGGTACAGTCAGCCTTGAGGAGCAAGCCTTGTTGAGCTGACTGAGAATAAAACAGAAGGTGAGGAAGCAGAGACAGAAGGATCTGGGGTTCAAGGTCAGCCTGGGCTGAATACAGTGAGCCCCTGTCACAAAACAAAACAACAAAAAAGTAAGAAAGAGAGCTGGGCTGTGTAGCTCAATGGCAGAGCACATGCTTAGCCAAATGTGAGCTCTGCCTGCTCTTCTGTTCTTGACTAATGGTGACTCTGAGTGGCTTATGTTCCTGGCTCCCTTGGAAAAATGTGGAATCGGAGACTCAGACAGGTAGTTACTGGAAAGTGCCATGTTTGGTTGGGAGAGGTTGGAGAACTCTACAGACCGGGCTCCACTGGATACTGTGAGTCTCTGCACCATGAAGCAGTCACTGAGAAAGGCCAGAGCCCTGGAGTAAAGGGAGGGGTTGAAGCAGTGTGTCTTGCCCTGTGGCGGGAAGTCTGGGATATGAGTGGATCACAGCAGAGTCAGGGCTCAGAGGCCCAAGCAGAGGCCAGGTCTTGGGCAATGAACAGTGAAGCACCGGGGAGCTTGTTCAGATGCAGTTTCTGATTCAGAAGGCCTGAGATCAAGCAGAAAACTACACTCTGAGAGCTTCCAGGTTTGCAGGTGGTGCTGATGCAGGTCTGAGAAACCCACACCTGGAGACCTCCTGGCAGATGTTCAGATGTTGAGTACTGGTTCTTCCTCTCTCTCTCTCTCTCTCTCTCTCTCTCTCTCTCTCTCTCTCTCTCTCTCTCTCTCTGTGTGTGTGTGTGTGTGTGTGTGTGTGTGTGTGTGAGAGAGAGAGAGAGAGAGAGAGAGAGAGAGAGAGAGAGAGAGCCATGGAATCTTCTCGAGTCAGGGTTTTTCTTAGGCTGCCAAGACAGGCTCCTTTTGGGTACAGAACTGAATTCCGTTTTTCCTGTTCCTTGGCTTTTGTGCTCCTTAGATGAGGTCTTCTCCCCGCTTTGCTAATGGACATTTCCCCATGTGAAGGTGAATTTGGGGAGAAAGGAAAGACTGACAGACAGTGACGGCTAGAGAATACTTTCGGTCTTCTCGGTAGGAAGTCAGGGCAAAGGGATCTATCTTCCTGGCACTTCTTAAACCCCACCATCTGCACCACCACCCCCAGCAGGCTGTTTACACGTGGGCCTTGGAGCTGTGCACTCCAATTCAGTCCAAGCAGGAAGCAGAAAGGAGCAGAGGCTGAGTTCATCGCAGGGCAGGTTGTACTGGTCCACTTGTAAGCCTCCATCCCCATCTGAACTAGCAGGGAGACGAGGGGAGGGCAGCGCTCTGTGAGACTTTAAAGGGCTATGAGGCCCTGTGCCTTTAAGCCTGTCCGTCTCCCTCCAATCTCCCCCCACCTTCACCACCGATCCCTCCCCAGGTTTCTGGAGGAGCAGAGAGTTGTGTCTTCTCCCTGCCCTGCCGAGCTGCTCACTGGCTGCTTTGGAGGCTGTGCTTTGCGGTCTCCATGGAAACCATTAGTTGCTAAGCAACTGGAGCATCATCTGTGCTGAGCTCTCGCATCTAATTATCCCATCACAGCGGCTGAGAAGGGTTTGGGGAGCTGAGGGGAGGAGGAGGCCAAGCGCAGGAGCAAGAGGATAACTCTTTTACCAGAGCGGATTCATTGACAGTGCTGAAATCATTTAAAGCTACAGCACCTTGTTCCTCTAGAGGGGTCCCAAGGCTTGGAATAAGGGAGCCAGGGGCCACATGCCTGCAATTTCCATCCTGGACCCCGTCTTTACTGTCTATCTTCCTGTTGATTCTTGATTCCAAACTCCTTCAAGTTCTCACTCCTTTCTTCCTCCTTTCAAACCTGCTACTCCAGTCAAGAGACATTTACTGAGTACAGGTATGTCCCTGGAACTGTAATAGGACCAGGGATATAAAGGTAAGATAAGTTTCCGCCCTCAAGGAGCTCCTAATTTCTCTATATGCCTAGACTAGACAATCACCTCTTAAAACAGACTTCTTGTTTCTCTTTTTGTTTTTGCTTTTTGAGATAGGGTCTCGCCGTAGCCCAGGCTGACCTGAAATTCACTTTGTAGTCTAAGGCTGGCCTTGAACTCATGACTCTGCCTCCCGAGTGCTGGGATTCCTATTCCTTGGCTACGGTATTTTGCCCTCCTCTTGAACTACAGCAATTCTGCAACCTGCAGAGTTGAAATCAGAACCCAGGTCAGCCAGTGTCCATTGGCTCTTTATCCACAATGCCATGTCTCTGCCTACTAGTAACTTAGGAAAACATGTCCACTTGTCTCCAAGAGCAGGCCAGCCTATGATGGCAGCTATGAGTGACACCGTATGACTTTAGGCAAGTCTCAGTTTTTTTGTTTTTGTTTTTGTTTTTTGAGGTAGGGTCTCACTCTAGTCCAGGCTGACCTGGAATTCACTCTGTAGTCTCAGGGTGGCCTTGAACTCACGGCGATCCTCCTACCTCTGCCTCCAGAGTGCTGGGATTAAAGGCGTGCACCATCACGCCCAGCCTTTAGGCAAGTCAGTTTGAACCTCAGTTTGTGCGTGTGTTGCATGTATGTATGGGTGTGTGAGCCTTTCCCTTGGAGATCTCTGGCTGGAAAAGGCTATGGCCATAAGGAAACCCTCTTCATTGAGGGTAGAAGAGACTGGATGTTCTGTTTGTTTTAGAATGCAGCCCATGATAAAGCCACTGTCCCCAAGTCATCCAGCTTTGGAAACTTCGCTAGTTACCTTATCTCATTGCTCCAAACTGTAGAAAGGGAATAAAACCTGTCTCATGGGGATATTGTGACTATCACTCAAGCTGATTTATTAAGTGTGCTTAACAGATTATCAGCTTACATACTTTCTTTTGAGGTAGGGTCTCGTTCTAGCTCAGGCTGACCTGAAATTCACTCTGTAGTCTCAGGGTGGGCTTGAACTCATGTCGATCCTCCTACCTCTGCCTCCCAAGTGCTGGGATTAAAGGCGTGCGCCACCATGCCCAGCCAATACTAATATTTTAAATATATTTTATTTTTATTTGAGAGAGATATAGAGACAGAGAGAAAGAAGAAGACCCAGAGAGAGTGAAAATGGGTATACCAGTGCCTTCAGCCACTGCAAATGCACTCCAGACACATGCACTACTTTGTACATCTGGCTTTACGTGGGTACTGGGGAATTGAACTCAGGCCATCATGCTTTGCAAACAAGCATCTTTAACTACTGTGCCATCTCTCCAGCCCAATAGATACGAATTTAAGTAAAGCATCTTATTGTCTCCTTGTTATTAACCCTTATTGCCGATTAGGGCTACAGGTGCAGAGATAATCAGATATTCCCAAGGTCACAGAGCAAACATGGAATGAAGTTGGATATAACTTGGAATTTGTTTTTTTCCAGTTGTGCATTGGTACAAAGGGAGATGTTTGCTTGGGAAGAGCTAGTCCAAGGGGGAGTGGCTGAGATGTGGACCAGCTGTTACTGTGTGCCAAGCACGCCACAGGGTACCAGGTACCCAGGAACAATTGTCCAATAATTCATTCAGTCATTAAACATTTGTAGAAAAGCTCCTCGTGGTGGATACTCTGCCAGGTGCTGAGCTACTGAGATGATGCCACATACCTCCTACCTTCCACACACTGAGTTCGGAAGAATGGACCTGGCCTGAGGGAGGGAAGGGAAAGGGCTATTCCAAAAAAGAAGGAGCCATAGGAGAAAGGGCTTATGGGTATGCTTATCTCGGACACCTCTGGGAACAGCAAGCCATACATCTTAGCTAGAAAGAAGGATTCCAAGAAGCGCCTGGGGAGAGCTACAGCCACCTGCTGGACCGCCTATGCCAAGGGGCTGCTGTTCCCTAGGAGAAAACAGAATGTCTCTGAGGGGTTTTAGTTGTGTAAGGATCATTCTGGCAACAGTGTGGAGGAGAGATTGGGAGCAGGTAGACACGAGGCTAAGCGATTGGGGAGAAGCAAAATGTCCAAGTGAACAGGAAAAAAACAAAAACAAAAACCTGTGACCGGGCTGGAGAGATGGCTCAGCAGTTAAGGCACTTGCCTCCAGTGCCTAAGGCTCCTGCCTCCAGTGACTAAGGCCCCGAGTTCAATTCCCCAGGACCCACATAAGCCAGACCCACAAGGTGGTGGCCCTGGTGCGCTCTCTCTCTCTCTCTCTCTCTCTCTCTCTCTTTCTCTCTCTCTGCTTGAAAATGAATAAATAAAATATTTTTTAAAAAAACCTGTGACCAGACAATAAATATGGGAACAGAGAATACAGAGACTGATAGACCGTCCCAGTGATATGAAGGGGATGGACTGGAATCCCGGAAGATTGCAGAATCAGCCTCTGGAAGGAAGAATCAAGAACCATTTCCAGATTTATGTGTAAGAATGGGGTTGAATGATGTGGCAGGAAGAAAGTTCACTTTGCCTAGGCCTGGTGGTGCAGGAGGCAGAGGTAGGAGGAGTTCAAGGCCTCCCTGAGACTACATAGAGAATTCCAGGTCAGCCTGGGCTAAAGCAAGACCCTACCTCGGAAAAAAGAAAGAAAGAAAAAAAGAAAGAAAGAAAAAGAGAAAGAAAGAAAGAAAAAGAGAAAGAAAAAAAGAAAGAAAAAAAGAAAGAAAGAAAGAAAGAAAGAAAGAAAGAAAGAAAGAAAGAAAGAAAGAAAGAAAGAGGCCGGGCGTGGTGGCGCACGCCTTTAATCCCAGCACTCCGGAGGCAGAGGTAGGAGGATCGCTGTGAGTTCAAGGCCAGCCTGAGACTACAGAGTGAATTCCAGGTCAGCCTGGACTAGAGCGAGACCCTACCTCATAAAACCACAAAAAAAAGAAAGAAAGAAAGAAAGAAAGCTCACTGTGGGGGTGGGAAGATGGTTTAGCAGTTAAAGGCACTTGCTTGCAAAGCATGCTGATTGGGTTCAATTCCCCAGTACCCACATAAAGCCAGATGCACAAAGTGGTGCATGCATCTGCAGTTTGTTTGCAGTGGCTAAAAGCCCTGGCAAGATCAATCCTCCTTTTTCTACTTGCAAATAAAAATAAATAAGTGGGGTTGGGGATTTGGCTCAGTGAATGAGCGCTTGCCTAGCAAGCGCAAGGCCCCGTGTTCGGTCCTCAGCACCGCAAAAATAAAAAAATAAAAATAAATAAGTGAAAATTAAAAAAAATTATAAAGCTGCCAGGCATGGTGGCACTTGCCTTTAATCCCAGCACTCAGGGAGGCAGAGGTAGGAGGATCGCTGTGAGTTTGAGGCCATCCTGAGAATACAGAGTGAATTTAAGGTCAGTCAGGACTAGAGTAAGACCCTACCTTGAAAAACCAGAAAAATAAAATAAAATGAATAAAGGTATAGTTAACATCCACATACAGAACGTGAACCCTAAGGTTAGTATGCTTTCAACATGGAGGATTTGGGAGGTACAGCATATCCTGCTGGAGTTGGAGATCCAAAAGTTTTCATTCTGTCATGGAAACACACATAAAATACATGAAAGGTGATGATGATCATGGTATTTTGTCTATATTTATGGAAATTGAGGTGCTGTGGAGGAGGCCTGTGAGGTAGGAGGATCACTGTGAATTTGAGGTCAGCCTGGAACTACATAGTGAATGCCAGGTTAGCCTGAGCTAAAGTGAGACCATACCTCAAAAAACCAAACCAGGGCTGGAGAGATGGCTCAGAGGTTAAGGCACTTGCCTCCAGTGCCTAAGGCCCTGGGTTCAATTCCCCAGGACCCACATAAGCCAGACCCACAAGGTGGCCCTGGTGCTCTCTCTCTCGCTCGCTCTCTCTCTCTCTCTGCTTGAACTAAATAAATAACATACTAAAAAAAAAACAAAACAAAAACAAAAACCCCAAAACAACAAGAAAACAGGTTAGAAAACTTGTCTGCTTTTCTGTTTTTTTTTATATCTTATTTATTCATTTTCAAGCAGAGAGAGAGCGAGAGCAAGAGCGAGAGCGAGAGCGAGAGAGAGAGAGAGAGAGAGAGAGAGAGAGAGAGAGAGCACACCAGGGCCACCACCTTGTGGGTCTGGCTTATGTGGGTCCTGGGGAATTGAACCTGGGACCTTAGGCACTGGAGGCAAGTGCCTTAACCGCTGAGCAATCTCTCCAGCCCTGTTTGTTTGTTTTGAGACAGTCTTGCTATGGAATCCAGGCTGTCCTTGAGTGCTGGGATTACAGGTATGTGTCACTGTGCCTGGCTCTGTGCTCTGTGTGTGCAGA
>PVHP010042742.1:0-14847 GCA_004024765.1 Zapus hudsonius
CTTATGGGGTTATAAGCCAGCTTCCCCTTGCCAGAGTTTGGCACACCTTCCTGCCGCTGTTTGCAGTGCTGTGGCAGAGGTGATGTCCAGCCCTCTGCTCATGCCATCGTTTTCCCTGCCAGAATGGAGTCTCCCCTCGAGTCTGTAAGCCAAATAAACCCATTCCTCCACAAGCCGCTTTTGTTTGGGTTCTTTCTGCATAGCAACTAGAAAGCTGACCGCAACACATATCAAATGAACAGACAAGACCCTAAAACTGGGTACATCAAACATCATGGGAGCAGCAATCGGTCTAAAGACGAACTGGGCTAAACACACAAGAGAAGTTTTTTTTTTTTTGTTTTTGTTTTGTTTTTTGAGGTAGGGTCTCACTCTAGCCCAGGCTGACCCGGAATTCACTATGTAGTCTCAGGGTGGCCTTGAACTCATGGTGATTCTCCTACCTCTGCCTCCCTAGTGCTGGGGTTAAGGTGTGCGCCACCACGGCCAGCTGAAAAGTTCCTATATTGACAAGAATGTATAAGGCAGAGATGAAACAGGTTGTCTCCTTCTGATAAGAAAATGACAAAAGCCAGTTGTGGTGGCACATGCCGGTAGGATATTGCTGAAGACAAATGATAAGGACACCAAGGGTCAAATGCTCTTTGTTGTCCACAAAGCAACCTGGACACCATGCAAAACACCCACCTCTATAGGCAAAGCCATAAATATTATGTTATACATCATATTTAATGTGATAATGCAAATATTAGGTGTATACTAAAAATATAAATATTAAAGTTACCTAAGAATGCAGAGAAGATACCTTCCTCAGAAGGGCATTATGTATGCCACCACCAGCTGTCTCAGCCAGCAAGCAGCACAGGGACAGACAGCCTCTCCCTCAGGTCTAAGCTGCTTTGTGCCCAATACCTGACATGCCACTTTTTTCTCTCCCCCTTTCCTTAGGATACATATTTGTCTCAAAATACAAGTTAAAACTTATTCAGGCTGAGGGTATAGTTCAGTGGTTGAGCACTTGCACAGTATGCATAAAGCCCTGGTTCCATCCCCAGCACCTCAAAAAAAAAATACAAAACATAGATAAAATGAAAAACAAGGGGCTGGAGAGATGGCTCATTGGTTAAGGTGCTTCCCTGTAAAAGCCCAATGACCAGAGTTCACTTTCCCAGTACCCGCATAAAACCAGATGCACAAAGTGGTGCATGAATCTGGAGTTTGTGTGCAGTGGCTGGAGGCCTGGCATGCCCATTCTCTCTGTCTACTCTCTGTGTGTTCAAATAAAATATTTTAAAAAATTAAAAATGAAAAACATGCTCATACACACAAAAAATATGACAAATAGATCTCCATCTCCTGTAAAATAGTTCAGATATAATTATGTATTGCTGGGAAATGGAAGTAAAAACAGAGAAAATTATGCTAATATTGTATTTCTTTTTGTTTTTTTTTTTTCGACGTAGGGTCTCACTAGCTCAGGCTGCCCTGGACTTCACTATGTAGTCTCAGGGTGGCCTTGAATTCACGGCAATCCTCCTACCTCTGCTGGTATTAAAGGCGTGCGTCACCACGCCCAGCTTAATATTGTATTTCTTAGAGAAAAGATGGGATAGATATTCTTGGAATCTAAATGAGAAAAATGTTGATTTTTTTTTTTGCTTTAAGTATTATTAACATGTCTTTGGCCTAAGTGATCATTTGATATTTTAGTATTAACTATATATAGCCTCATAAAGAGAACTCCAAGCAATCAACTTCATCCTAACATTTTTTTTTAAAATAGGGTTTCATCCTAACATTTAAGCTTTGAAAATTTATAGGACAGCATGCCCAAGGTTCCATCCCTAACACTGCCAAACATGACATGACAGAACAAAAGAATAGACAGTGGTAAGAGGAATTGTCCTTTAAGTACTAGAAAAACCTGGAAGACATTCTTGACCACCTTCTTCCCTCCAATTCTAGCAAATCAGAAAGTATTAGCTCTGCCTTCTCACCATCGCCACAGTGTTTGTCTTTTATGCTATTGTTTCATGAGACAGAGTCTTATGTATCCCAGGGCTGGCCTTGAACTCCTGATCCTCCATCTCCACCCCTCCAGAGGAGTTCTAGAATTAATGGAATAAGCCACCATGCCTGGCTGTTTGTGCCTTGTTTTGGTACAAACTGGTGGCCTAAAAAGAAAATGTTTTATTTGGATACATGTCCTCCTTTAACCTGTGTCTAAGGACAAGGGCAATGTCAGCAGCGAGAACCGCTGTGGGGATTGCTACTGGGATCTTTAGTGAAGTGCCCAGGCTTGGTCTTTGGCTGGAAAAAAACTGACAGGTGGCCTCCTTGCTCTGCATGTGCTCTCTCATTCATGATCAGAAACCTTGCACCCCTCATTCAACCCAACTCCTTCATCCCCTTCAAGTCCTCCCTCTAGTGCCTTAGTGGACTGCCCAACCTACAACAATGTGCCATCAATTCCCATTCTAGTGAGTGCTAGCAGTACATACCCAATCCTGTATTTTTCAACTTTTGCTATAAGGGGTCGTCGCATCTGAGAAGGTTCAAAGTTTTGTTCATCATCAGCTGAAAGGATAATAGAGTTGAACCCTGGAAATTGTTGGTATCATCAGCAGCTGACAAGCATATAGGGCAGCATCTATGAACACACTATGAAACAAGGCTAGACTGCTGCCTTCTGAGTGACTCCATCTAGAAGAACCACTGACTACCAGCAGAGTGAGCCTGGTAAGATTCTGTTACAGTCATGTGGGTCCACGGATGTATTGTTAAGAGGTCAGGTTGCATGAACAACTGAGATGAGCAGTCTAAGAAATGATATGGTATGGTCCATATCCCTAGCAACATCACCAATTTTGCAAGTGCCTTCACCTAGGACCCACATTGCCAATGTCTTTAGCCAGAACTTAGGAATCATTAGTTAGTCTTACTTGTTTAACACATTTATTAAACATTAATACATGACGGGCAGATTCTACAACATTTTACATCACAGTGTGACTGATGCTTGAGAAAAGAAACTTAAGACTACAGAAACCTCACTCAGAGAAGAAGCCACTCTAAGTTATGACTGCATAGAGAAATTAATAATTAACTAGGAAAAAAGCAGGATTCTTCTTAGGACAAATTCATGAAGAAAATACTCCTAGGGGAAAAAGCTGAATAACAAATATAGGGAAGCCTGAAAAATACGAGTGCCCACATTTGCAAAAATATTCATTTTACTTGAGTGGCTTCTTTTTGCCCCTAGGAGTTTTCAGCAAATGCCTTGGGGCCAACAGGAAATCGGGCAGGCCTGATAAATGGGGAGCATCTTGCACACTCGGCAGCCCAGGCACATGTGGCATACCTGGCTTACCAGGAATCACAGATACACTTTTGGATTTTTTCTTTTTTTTCACTGGTTGTTCCACCTCAGATACAGCTTTTCCAACAAATGATTTAGCTGGGCTTTTTAGCTCAGCCTCAGGATCACCAAGATCCTCTTCCTTGTCATCATCAGATGAACTGAGCAGGGAAATGACATATTCTTTCATGTCTTTTTCAATTGAAGCAATGAGGCCTTTATCATGGGATCCCGCATCCATCTTTCTGTTATCATCCTCATCCTGGTCGTGGTCTTCGTCGTGGTCGTCAATAACAATAGCTTCTTGAGGATCTAGGGTGGTGGGCTGCTTCTTAGGGTCAGGTATCACTTCCACATCCTCATCTGAAATTCAAGAGACAGGATGATTCATAAATATACTCCTTCCCCTTCCTTATACAGGAAAATTCCTCATACACTGAATATTAGCAGGTTATGGAGCACAAATCACAGTTAACAATTGGTCTTTCGGGCTGGAGAGATGGCCCAGCAGTTAAGGTGCTTGTTTGCAAAACCTAACAACTCAGGTTCAATTCTCTAGAACCCAAATAAAGCCAGATGCACATGGTGCACATGCATCTGGAGTTTGTTTGCAGCAGCTGGAGGCACTTGTGTCCATTCTCATTCTCTCTCTCCTTGAAAATAAATATATTTTAAAAAATTCAGTAATTTCCATGCTGGGCGTGCTGGCGAACACCTTTAGTCCCAGCACTAGGGAGGCAGAGATAGGACTGCCATGAGTTTGAGAGCAGCTTGGTTTACAGAGTGAGTTCCAGGTCAGACTGGGCTAGAGCAAGACTCTTATCTTAAAAAAAAAAAAAAATCAGTTATTTTGGATTGTCTTTCCTCTATTTCTTCTGTTTAAAAAATTTCTGAGAGAAATAATAAAATAACTCAAGTGTAACGATGTTTTCAAGTCACACATTCTCTAAGTAGTATGATGTAGTTGCTCAGTGCTTCCCCAACACAAATTTGCTGACTTGAGTATGCTCACTGTTCCACAGCAAAATAAGAGACACTGCAATAATAATTTAAAAGACTGGTCTTGATTTTTGTCAAATTATATTAATCCAGGATATTTAAATGAATAAATATAATAAAATTAATATTCTTAATAGGTAGAAAGGGGAAGAATACATCTTTTTAAATACTAATGTTTGGGCTGGTGAGATGGCTCAGCGGTAAGGCACTTGCCTCCAGTGCCTAAGGCCCCGGGTTCAATTCCCCAGGACCCACTGGATAAGCCAGACCCACAAGGTGGTGGCCCTGGTGCTCTCTCTCTCTCTCGCTCTCTCTCTCTCTCTCTGCTTGAAAATGAATGAATAAAACATTTTTTAAAAAATACAAATGTTTTATCCTCTGTGGAGATAATATATCCACTTACCTCTGTTCCCGGGCTGAACTTTTGGTCTCCTCTCCCTTATGTAATGAAGAGGGTAGTAGATAGTATAGTATCCCCACCCCACATACACTTTTCATAAAGCAGGAAAGAAAGCATAGTCTATGGTTTTATTCCTCTCTTCCTCTTTGTCGTTCCCACATATAAGGAGGGATGGAAAGAGGGAGAAGTAGAGAGGTCCATACTTGTCAGCCTTAACTTGACTTTCTTCCATCTGCTTCCTTAGTGGAACTCTAGGCAGATAAGGACTCTACAGAGGGAACACTCAAAAATCTAAGGCAGCAGAGCCAAGCATGGTGGCTCATGCCTTTAATCCCAAGATCTTTGAGTTCTACACCACCCTGAGACTACACACCCTACCACAAAAAACAAAAACAAACAAAATCTAAAGGCAGCAGGAAGAGTTGTTACTGGGTTAGGAAATGGATCAAGGGGTGGACAGACCCTAGCAGCCATGTCCACTTCCAGCAGAAATGATGGCATTGGCAACTAAGTGATGGCAGTTTACAGATTTAGCTTCGGAAACTGCTACATGCTTTGGAGCACCAGCTATTTCTCTGAGAGTAGTAAGCACACTTACCTTCACTGCTAATTACCAATATCTTAGCTTTCTTCTTCTCAGGATCAGAATCCTCGGAATCTGAGTCAATTACGATACAGCTGAGTGAGAAGAGGAAAAACAAGAAAGAAACATGAATACAACACTTTTCTCTTCATTGCTCTTCACTGTGCCTACAATAATCACTTAACAATTTTTGGAATATATCCTGTTCTGACTGTTCCCGTCATTGGAACTACTCAGTCTTTCCATTATTTCTATCCTTCTATACATTCATCCCTCAGTCTCACCATCTTTCAAAAGAAGGTACCTATGATATACTAAGTGAACTGAGCTCTATCAGAGTGTATGTATTCAAATAGTTTTGGTGCAAGGGGAGAAAATAGTCGAAACGATTATCATTCTACCTTAACTTTGAGATGCTTGTCTGAACACGTGGACAGAGCCATAGAGAAAGACAGCCTTAAGGCAGAGGCACAGACTACTATGCAGCCTGAAGCCAGCACTCCACCTTAATGGACAAACTGCTCAGCCAGGGTGACCAGCAGTACTCTGAACCACTTAGGGTACAGACAATGGGCAATCCCTAGAGTCAGTCCCTGGCTGGCCATGGTAATTAGGTCAGAGGTTCTAATAGGCTGAAATTCACCATTGCCCTGTTTTTCTTTTGTTGTTGTTGTTGTTGTTTGTTTTTGTTTTTCGAGGTAGGGTCTCACTCTAGCCCAGGCTGACCTGGAATTCACTATGTAGTCTCAGGGTGGCCTTGAAATCATGACAATCCTCCTACCTCTGCCTTCCAAGTACTAGGATTAAAGGTATGTGCTCTTGTCCTGTATTTTCTAAATAGTGTGTGACAGGTATGATGCATTTTTTTTTTTTTTTTTAGACAGGGTCTTACTTTTTAGCTCAGGCTGGCCTGGAACTCACAGCTATCCATCTGTCTCAGTCTTCCAAGTGCTAGGATAATAGACATGAGCCATGTCCAGTAGGGCATACTTTTTTTTTTGCTGCTGACATGCATGTATTCATGTGCGTGTATGGGTGCTCCAGGGCTCCTTGCAGCATGATATACTTTTTAAAACTTTATTTATTTTCAAGGAGGGAGAGAAAGAAAGAACGGGTGCCCCAGGGCCTCCAGCCACTGCAAACAAACTCTAGATGCATGCACCACTTTGTGCATCAGGCTTTATGTGGGTACTAGGTAATCAAACCCCAGTCGCTAGGCTTTGGAGGCAAGTGCCTTAACCACTCAGCCATCTCTCTAGCCCATGATATACTTTTATAATAAAAATACCTCAATTCCTTGTTGCCATACTTTCCTGTACCTGCTATAGACATTGAGGCTAATCTACCAGGTTCTCTTTTTTTAATTATGTGTGTGTCTAACCTACCATGTTCTTTTTTAAATTATGTGTGTACACATGTATAAGCGTGCCAGAGCCTCTTGTAGTTAACAAACACCAGAAACTTACACCACTTTTTGCATCTGACTTACGTGAGTAGCTTAAGAAATTGAAGCAAAGCCAGCAAGCAAGTGCCTTTAATCACTGAGTCCCATCTTCCTAGCCCCATGTTCCCATGTTCAGTTAAAAATAAACTGTCAAATGGATAGACTTTTGCTATCCTGTTAACTACTCCAGCATTAAGTCTGTCTTTTCTTGATTTCTGGCACATGGTCACCCCCACTTTCCATCCATTCCTCACTCATTTCTCCAATTCTCCCCACCTCAGGCATATATATCAGCCCAAGACCATGATATCCAGCCCAACTAACTTTTCTTTGGACTTCTAAAAGGCCCTGTCCCACTACCTGTCTGGTGATCTTATAGGGAGGGCTGATACTGAATTTGTATACAAAAGTTTGATGCCCAGTCATGCACCCACACTCACTAATCCCCGTTTGTGCTCTACTGGCTCTCAGATTTCTGTATAGCAGCCCTGCCTACAGGCCTAAATGTCAAAATGTCCCAAACTGAACTCTTACTACTGTCCTACCAGAATCCATTCTTCTTATATATCTCATATATAGAAGCCACCTGGGACTAGACTAGGACCTGTGAACACTCCTGACATGACAGGACCCAACAGAGTTTCCTTAAGTATTTGTTCAAGAACTACCTAGTTTAGACTGGGGGGAGGGGGAACACACCTTTTACTAATGAAAAAAAGTTGGTGCTTATTAAGTTGTTTTTCTTTTTCTTTTTCTTTTCTTTCTTTCTTTTTTTTTTTTTTGAGGTAGGGTCTCGCTCTAGCCCAGGCTGACCTGGAATTCACTATGTAGGCTCAGAACAGAGTTTTAAGGCCGGTAGATGACTCAGTGGTTAAAGGTGCTTGCTTGTAAAGCCTAATGGCCCAGGTTTGATTCCCCAGTACTCATGTAAATCCAGAAGTGGTGCATATGTCTACAGTTCACTTGCAACAGCAAGAGGCCCTGGCATGCCCATACTCCTCTCTCTCCCATCTTAGATATAAATAAATAAATGAGTAAATAAATATATTTTAAAAAGAAAGTTTTAAATACAGAAAAGTACAGAGATTATTAACAAAAAGACAGTTCATACTTAAAACAAGCATTAAGACAATAGTGAGTGGGATGGAGAGATAACTCAGCCGTTAAGGCACTTGTCTCTAGTGCCTAAGGCCCCTGGTTCAATCCCCCAGTACCCACATAAGCCAGATACACAAGGTGGCAGCCCTGGTGCTCATGCTCTCTCTGTCTACAGAGTTAAGATCAAGGACAGCCTGAGCTAGAGTAAGACTCTGCCTAGAAAAAAAAAAAAAGAATAATGGTAGATGAGACTGCAAGTTAACTTGAGTTCAGATCACTGAGGGCTTTAAATATTCGGCCAAACACCTTGATTTTTCTATGATGAATTGGGCATCCAAAGCAGTGTCTCAGGAAGTTTCCCTAAGGGCAGTAAGTAGAATGGATCAGAGGAGGATGGGATCAGGAAAGGTGCCCACATTTTTTAACTAGTGGAGACTGAAAACCAACACAGTTCAAACACATTAGCTTGACATGGTGATGAATGTCTGTGATCCTAGTACTCCGAAGGCAGAGGCAAGTGTACTGCCAAGTTCAAGGCCAGCCTGGTCTCCATAGCCAGTTCTAGACCATACAGAGCTTCATGGTGAGGCTATTTCAAAACTTAAAAAAAAAAAAATTAAGTGCTGCAGAAATGGTTCAGTGGTCAAGGCACTTGCCTACAAAGCCTAACGATGGGGGTTCAATTCCCCAGTACCTATGTAAAGCCAGATGCACAAAGTAGTGTATGCATCTGGAGTTTGTCTGCAGCAGCTGGAGGCCTTGGTACACCCATTCTCTGTTTCTTCTTTCCCTTCTTGCAAATAAATATTTATATATTTTATATTTATATATATATATATATATACACATATATCAAGAAATAAAGGAAGAAAATAAATCAAGGTAAGGAATCTAATATTTAAAAATTGGTCATAAAGTCAATCAGCCATTATGATCCCACTGAGTACCACAGGGTTCATGCAGGAAATATATTTATTTTCATACCTTCTTATTCAGTAAATGAGGATGATAATTTTTTAAAAGAAAGCATTTTAACATTCTTTTTACCTGGCAGGTCTCTTCAGTGTTTCCCTGGTGAAGACAACTAAATCAGCGAGAGAAACAAGAAACATCATAAGCATGATAAAATCTGGAGTCTAAGGTGTGGCCTTCAAAAACCAGTGCACAGCTTAGAACTAATGGAAGGGGGAAGAGTAGGAGAGAATTTATATCTCATGAAAGATGCAGAAGCAATGAAAACAAAACCAGGGCAAAAACAAAAGTTTGTGTGTGGGCAGGGGCATAAGCAAACTAGAGCAGCACAAAGATCTTTCTCCATTCTTGACACTCAGGAAATAAAACTTTATTTCTAGCTTAGAGAGAGCATTAGAGGAGGCAAAGCTAGTACCAGTTTATGCCAAATGTTCCAAATAAACTTCAACACATGCTCTGCTGTTGTAAGAGGACTCTACTTACCGGACCCTTCACTGCTGCTTGAATCCAGATTAAATGAATAACTGAAAAATTAAACAAATGTTTTTTTTTTTTAAATAAATGGTAAAAATCTCAAATAATTACAAAGTAGCACATGCATCTGGAGTTGGTTTGCAGTGGCAGGAAACCCTGGTACATACATGTGCGCAAGCACACACACACATATAAAATAAAAATAAATAAAAGAATTTGGGCTGGCTATCTTTAATCCCAGCACTCAGGAAGCAGAGATAGGAGGATCACTGTGAGTTCAAGGCCAGCCTGTGCCTACAGAGCAAATTCCAGGTCAGCCTACCTGAGAAAGGCTACCCTACACTTCAAGAAACAAAAAAATAAAAGGACAGGGGGGCTAGAGAGATGACTCAGTGGTTAAAGAACTTGGGCTGGAGAGATGGCTCAGTGGGGGTTAAAGGTGCTTGCTTGCAAAGCCTAACAGTCTGGGTTCAATTCCCAAGTACCCACATACAGCCAGATGCACAAAGTGGCTGATGTGGAATTCACTATGTAGTCTCAGAGTGGCCTCAAATTTGGAGTTCCTCCTACCTCTGCCTCCCAAATGCTGGGATTAAATGCATGTGCCACCATACCTGATGGACCTTAAATTTCTGATCCTCCAGCTTCATCACCTAACTGTTGAGATTATAGGTCTATGCCACTACACCCACCTTCAATTTTTTTTTTTTGAAACAATGCCTGGGGCTAAAGAAATATTTCAGTCACTACAGTGCTGGCAACAAAGTATGAAGACTTGGATTTGGTTGTCAAACATTCATGTAACTGCCAGACATGATGGCATGAACCTACAATCCTAGCATTTGGGAGGCATAAACAAATCCCTGGAGCATGAGGCAAGCTAGCTACCTAGACTAGCCAAACTGGTGAGCTCTAGGCTCAGTGTGAGACCCTGTCTCCATAAAAAGGAGAGAACTACTGAGGAAGACTCCTAGCATTAACGTGTGGTCTTCACACACATGCATGCACACTCACACATAAGTGTGTATATGCCATGTACACACTATACACACAAACTGAAAAAAAAAAAAAGATAGGGTCTCATGTATCCCAGGCTAGCTATATAGCCAAGGAGTACCTTTATCTTCCTGTCTCCAACTCATGAGTGTGCACCACCATGCCCTGAGTGATGCAGCAGGATGCTCTAGCCACCACGGGCATATGGACACATGCATGTGCATACAATGCACACACCACATTACATGCACAAATGCAAAAAAGAAAAAAGAAAAAAGAAAAAACTCAGAGGAAAAAAAATTAAATGTAAGTGCTTTTTCAAGTCAAAGAAAAATTTCTGGTAGTTTACTGCTTGACTCCTCCCTCCTCTAAAGAAAGGTCACACCAATTTACATTCCCACCAGATTGTAAGAGATTAGCTGTTTTCTTGCAGATTTGCCCAAGTCGGATTTATTTTTATCTTTACCACTCTGAATTATAGCTATCTCATTTAATTTTTTCATTATTTAATTATAATACAATTAGAAAGCCAGGCATGGTGACACACTCCTATAATACCAGCCCTCAGGAAGCTGGGATTTTTGAGGCTAGCCAGAGTTAAAAGCAAAAACTGGTTTCAATAAACAAATCACCTACTATTAGAAAAATTAGAAACAATAAGAAATATGGCTATTGACCTTTATTCACTTATAACACTCCTTTGCCCATTACTATTTGTTGGCTTTTGTTGGTTGTTCTCATTATTTTTTGTGGCGGTGCTCTCCGGAAGGCTGACCATGAACCCACAGTGATCTTCCAACCTCAGCCTTCTGAGTGCTGGGATTCTAGGTGTGGCTACCCAGGGTCTCACTCTAGGCCAGGCTGGCCTCAAATATCCAACCTCAGCCTTTAGAATGCTGAGACTAAAGGCTTGCACCACCATGCCCACCCCTTTTTTGCCTTATATTTTTTGTTTTTTAATTTGAGAGAATGGGTATACCAGGACATCCCACTACTGCAAACAAACTCTAGACCCATGAGCCACTTTGTGCATCCAGCTCTATGTGGGTACTGTGAAAATGAACCAGAACCATTAGGCTTTGCAACCGGCACCCTCAAACACTGAGCTATAACTCACCCCCTTTTTCTTAGGGTAGGGTTTCACTCTAGCCCAGGCTGACTTGAAATCATTATGTAGTTGTGGGCTGACTGGCCTCAAACTCACCGTGATCCTCCTACCTCTACCTCCCAAGTGCTGGAATTAAAGGCATGAACCACCTTTAACTCCTGATTCTTCTGTCTTTATCTCCAAAGTGCTGGAATTATAAGCATATACCACCACAACTGGCCTTTTCAAACAAAAATTATTGGTTTTGTAGCACAGGATGCTGGTGTGTATGTTATAATCTCAGCACTCAGGAGTCTGAGGCAGGATTGCTGAGAGCTCAAAACCCAATCTGGCCTACATAGTGAGTTCCAGGCCACTCTAGGCTACAGAGTAGTAAGATTATCTACAAAGAAAAATAATTTGTAAGTTGTTTATAGAATAAGAAAAATAGCCTATTAACATACATGATAATACAATTTTTATTTGCTACCCTTATGCTTTTTAATATTAAACTCAAACTTACACTTGAAAAATTTTTAGGAAAAAAAATCATTCTTTTTAAATATTTCTTTCTTGAGACAGGATCTCATACTGTAGCTCAGGTTGGCCTGGAACTATGTAGGCCAGTCTGGCCTCAAATGCTTGGCAATTCTGATCTAGCCTCCCTTTAGCTGCAATTAAAGATATGAGCCAAATATCAATTGTTTTTTTCTTTTTTTCATTTTTAGTAGTCTACATTTGTTTTTCTACTTTTAAATCTGTGTGAACCTTATTTTGGTATAAGGAATGATCAGCTAAGAATACAACTTTTTTCTCTTATTTGATATTTATTGTTTACAATTATACAAGTAGGAGTCAGTGGCATTTCCATTATGAATGTCATGCATTAATCATGTACACCCACCCTTCTAACCTCTCCCTGCTTCCCCTCAGCCCCTTTCTAGTTACCAATAGTACTTCTACTTTGAAATCATCTTTTATTTCCATATATGAAAAACATCTAACTTGTAATTATTTCCCTTAACTATCTGGCTCTATTTTCCTGAAAACGACAGAACCTCATTTGTTTTTTAAAAAATTTATGTATTTGAGACGGCCAGGGTCCCCTGCAATCCCATACGAACTTGAGAAATATGTGTCATGCTGTGCATCTGGCTCTACATGGGGACTGGGGAATTGAACCCGGGCTGGTAGGCTTTGCAAGCAAGGGCCTTCAACTACTGAGCCATATTCGCAGTCCCAGAACCTCATTCTTAAAAGCTGAACACTGTGGATATTCCCTATCCACTCATTTATTGACTGGCACCTAGACTGAAGAATCTTTTTGTATTGCTTTGTTTTTGCAGTGCTAGGGATCAAATGTAGGCTAGGGTCTTCCTCTAATTATTTCTGTCCAAATGGTTCATCAATTATTTTCAAATTATCTGGTTACTAGTCCATTTCCCCCCAACTCATTTAAATGTCATTTTTATCATTAAGTTTTCTTCTGAATTCTATTTTCAGACCTTCTGGTCTTAGGCCTGTACCTTCTTCCATATCATACACTTACACACTTGTCTATGAAGGAAAAAAAATATTTCAATGTTTCAAAAGAGAAATAAAGGGGCTGGGAAGATGGCTCAGCAGTTAAAAGTACTTGCTTGCAAAGTCTGCCAGGCCAGGTTCAATTTACAAGCCACCCAATGCAAACAGTTGCACAAGCTTCTGTTTATCTGCAGCAGCAATAAGCCAAGGTGTGCCCATACACACACACACACACACACACACACACACACACACACACACACACACACACACACACACGGCGCAAATAAGTAACTCTGAAGGCATAGCTTTTTTTGGTTTTTCTCACTCTAACCCAGGCTGACCTGGAATTCAGTATGTAGTCTCAGGGTGTTCTCGAACTCATGCTGATTCTCCTACCTCTGCCTCCCGAGTGCTGGGATTAAAAGTGTGCGCCATCACGCCCGACTTTAAGACATAGCTATTTTAAGATACCTCCTGATGACAAATACTTCATCTGGGTCTCTGTGAAGGACGGTACTGTGTAGAAAGCTGAAATCCATATCTCTAAGATACTTCTTTCTTTACAATTCTCCACTTATGATTAACCAAGTTAGTTGGGCATGGTAGCCTAGGTCTGAAATCACAGTACTTTGGAGATAGATATAGGAGAATCTCAAATACAAGGTCAGTCTGGACTACAGAGCAAGACTTTGTCTCAGAAAAAAAATTAATCACACTATATACTATGCAAATCCTAAATGAAATAATCACTTTTTAAAAAGTTGTTTCATTAAGAGAATAAGAAAATAGAACTTTTAAAATCTTACCAATCATCTTCTGAGCTTAACTGGTTAGATTGGCTGGGCTTTTCTTCCGACATGTCTGTAATCAAGACAAAGCTATACTTTAAGAAAAACAGCATTCAGAACCAAAAGACATTTTCATGTTTTGTGTTTATACTTGGATAGCTACATGACCTTAATTTTTTTTTGACTTAGGATCTAATTTTGCTGTATCTCCAAAGTGTACAGCAAGATACTTCAAATCAACAACTTGGTATGAAATGACTTTCAAAGTCATTTAAGTTGGAGCTTTTTCCCCCCTGGACGAAAAATCTAGAGGCACTGGGTTCAGAAATCAGCCTGTGTAGTCCTAGACTGGAAAGATAGGAGTTCCTGCATAGGCAACCTAGTGATAAAATTAGGCTGCAGGCACACCTGATTTTAGAAATCAAAAAGCCAACGCAACAGGACATAGGCAGGGGACTGGCAAATTCCAGGCTAGATCCTGCCTCAGTACAACAAAAAGAAACGGGAGGGGGGTGGTAAAAACTGGGTGGCCTTGAGTGATGCCAGCATTTGGAGGAGCAAAGAACACTGAGTTCCATGCTAGTCAACTCTAGTGAGGTTTGTTAACAAAAATAAACAAATAAAAATCCTTTAAATTTGTAATAAGGAGATGAAAAAGAGAGAGCAAGCGAGCTGTGAAGCTGAGGCAGGAGTCGTCCAAGGCCATCTCACCAAAAAAAGAAGACAAAAAAAAAAAAAAAGGCAAGACACGTCACACTCCCCCTACCAAGTCTAACCCCCTATTCACCATCCCCTGAAACCATTCTTGCTCCCTCACACCACTGATCCGCCACTGCAGTCTCACCGCACAAAGGTTGTTCCTGTGAGGTAGCAGCCCTGCAGTCCCTCTACTTCCTTCTCACCAATCAGGCTGGAGCAGCCGAGGTCAGCTTCCTTCCCAACCACGCTCCCACCCCACCCAACCTGTCACTCACTCACCCTAGCTACCCATTGGCTGCACAGCCTATCAGACCACGCCCTTCCCACAATGGTTTCCTAGAAGCCTATCAGACCACGCCCTTCCCACGATGTTTTACTAGAAGCTTCCAGAACTAAAACTACAAATACCGCCTTCCCCCCCC
>PVHP010042743.1:0-14847 GCA_004024765.1 Zapus hudsonius
GCATGGGAATGGGGCCACTGAGCTCACCTGGCATGAAATGGAGCCATGGTCAGGGGGTTGGCAGTGGGGCAGAATGGGGGATGTGGGAGTGGGGTGGGGGTGTGGGGGTGGCAGGCAGGGGGGCTGGTGTGGGTGGTGGGTGGGGGAGTATGACAGAGGGGTGAAGCTCAGCTGGCTGTGAACTCTTGAGTGGGTCCTGCTGGCTGGGTTTTACTACTCACTGCCTCAGGTGCATTCTGATCCTTGATGGCAGCTTCAAGTTGGTAGAATCCATTACTGGGAGGTGTCTCGTGTTCGGAGCCTGGTTGCAGCTTGTGTCCATGGCCTGGATCATTGCTGGAAACCCTATCCCTTGTTCCCCGGTGGTCATGGCATGGCTACTTATTGACCACCTTAAACTGGAAGCCTAGATTTTATTCTTTTACTCTGTGTGTGTGTGTGTGTGTGTGTGTGTGTGTGTGTATGTATGGATGGTGTGTGTACATATGGTACACAAATACAATGTGTAGCTGTCCAGCTAGGTTGAAGCCATCTCCTGCTGCTCACCACTGAGTTCATCATGTTAGCTGGATCATGAGTTTCTAGAGACTTCTCTGTGTTGCCTCCCACAGATGCTTATCACTGCACTGGGCTTTACGTGGATCATGGAAAGCAAATCACATGGCCAGGTTTGTACCACAAAGCTCCTTTTCTCACTAAGCCATCTTCTCAGTCTGTTTCTGGAAGTTTCTAATTTGAGAGAACTGTTTAGAAGTAAAATTTTGAGGGTTTGTTTGTTGTTGTTCTTTTCAAGGTAGGGTCTCACTCTCTCCCAGGCTGACCTAGAGCCCACTCTGTAGTCCCAGGCTGGCCTCAATCTCATGGTGATCCTCCTACCTCTACTCTCTGTGAGTTCTGGGGTTAATGGTGCCCAGTATCATACCTAGCTCTTTTGAGGGTTGAAAAGACATGTTATTGGACTGGAGGCCCACTCCATGCAAGGGAAAGTGTGCCTGGTACTGAAGACCTAGTCAAAAGCCTATGGTGGGGAGGTCATGAACCCTAGGGGAGTAACACCTGCTGTTGTCTGGTGAAATGCCAATGAAACTGCCTTACTAGAATTATTTTTAAAGTAAGAATACCCAATAATAATACTACCCTCACTCTTGGCTTGAGAAGCTTCTCTTTTTCAGATGGTGGTGATCACTGGGATAACTCAAAAGATACCATAGTGCTGAGAAGAAATGACAATGGAGTTTTCAGCATTGGGACATCTCTATCACACTTCCTGAAGCTCAGGGTCTTTTTCAGAAGAGATGGTCTTAAATATCCTAATTTCTCAGTGCCTGATAATATATACACATAATGAGAAGAAAAGATGATGACACTGAAACAAAACAGAGACTAATTGAGAGGAGGAAGAAATATGGGGGAGGAAATCATAATGGTTTAGGAACTATAATTATGGAAGCTACCAAGAAAAAGTTAAAAAACATAAAAAAGGCATTTTAGATAGCAAACACTTTTAAAATATCTTTAGTATGAGTAAGTTTATACATTGTATGAGCAAATGTTGTGAAGGTGTCCCCATTTCCCTCCTTTCTGACCCCCACCCACTGGGATCCCTCCTCGATACACATACTGAATCTATCCATAGGGTAGGGGGTTATCAACTGCACCAAAGGTAGCCAGCTTTTCTTTCTTTCTTTTTATCTTCCCCCTTTGTGTATTGTTGCTGAGGGGGGTGATGTCTCTGGATACTCTCCCCACCATGGCTCTTACATTCTATCTGTCCCTCTTCCACTCAGTTACCTGAGTAATAGTGGTTGAGTTTTGAGTCTGATTTGTTGTTGAGATCTTAAGTATCTCTGGATCTTTGCCCTGGGTTGTGTTGGGTATCGTTGGTGTCTGTCTCCATTGACCTTTCATGGGTTATCAGCCTTGCTGTGGTGATTGGTCTCCTATTTGTCTCCTCACTTTCTCATAGGTTTCCTTTGGGCCCTGTGTGAAGGCCAGGGGTGGTTTGTCTCCTGCCAGGATGTCAGCCATCATTCAATGACTTGTTGGTAGAATTGTGTTGTCCCCGGCTCTCTCACTGCCTTCTTTAAAATACAAACAGAATCTACCTTAGAGAGTGAGATCAATATAGGTTAAATGAGACAACATTGCTATTCTGGCTAACTCTTAATGGATGTAGCCTCTCTGTAGCTCTCTGGTAGTGGGAATTTGCCCTAGGTGTTCAAGATCTTGGTCCCCATAGGATTAAGCCATGGATACAAGTATGAGTTCAGGGTTACTTGCCACTAAGTGGATCTCTTAGCTAATCAGTAAGACATTGATTATCCTCCTTGGTTTAGTGCCAATATCAGACAGATTAGCATTTCTTTTTTTATTTTATTTTATTTTATTTTATTTTATTTTATTTTATTTTATTTTATTGAGAAAGGGTCTCATGTAGCCCTGTTTCTCTTTAATACTTCTTATTTTATTTGATTAAGATAGTGTCTCATGTAGCCTAGGTTGCCTTCAATTTGTTATGTAACGAAGGATGACTGTGAAGTTCTGATCCTCTCACCTCCACGTCCGGAGTGCTAGAATTACATGCATGAGGTAATATGCCCAATTTTATGCCAAACTAGAAATCAATCCCAAGGTCCTATTCATGGTAGTTAAGCACTGAGGTAAATGAGCAACATTCAGAGCCAACATTAGTCTATCTTATTATTGGATGATTTAGTTGTTTGATATTCAGTTTTTGCAATTCTTTATAAATGCTGGATGGTAAACACCTGGTTGATCTACAGTGAAGAGTGTTTTTATTCTCATTCTCTAGATGACCTGTTTATGTTGGCAGTGATTTTCTTTGCTGAGTAGAAGGGTGGGGGACAATATCAGAGGCAAGGCACCCCTCAGTAACAACACCCTTGGGTCAGGCGAACCTGGCTGAATACTAGGCTATCCATGGTCCCCTACCACAAAGACTGATCCAGACAGCCCACAGAGGAGGATATCCAGCTGACTGGGGATGGGGAGGAGGGCAACGGGGAATTGGTGGTAACAACTCATTGTTGGCCCACTAAACAATGTAACTATGGACAATAAAAAATGTAATGTGTATATGTGAGTGTAGACATGTATGTGCTCCAGCATGCATGTGGATGTCAAAGGACAACTTCCAGGTTGGTCATTGCCTTCCATCTCATTCTGAGTCAAGGTCTTCAGAGCTTCTGGGAAATTCTCCTATCTTCTCCTCCTTTCTTGCCAAAAGCTCACAGGAATTACAGAAGCACCCCCCCCACACACACACACACAAAGCTTTTGCATTGTATGCAGGATCTGGGGATCCAAATTCAGTTACTCAGAGTTGTGTGGCAAGCAGTTTATTCACTAAACCATCATCTCCCAGCCTATGGTTTAATTCCCTGTAATTCTATTTTAAAATGTTTGAGATTGATTCAAATTAATTGTTTTTCAGAAATTCCTTGCATATGCCTATATCTTGAATTTATTTGTTTATACAGGACTATGCTTTCCTCAAGGAGTTCCAAAGTTTCAAGTTTTAAATTCATGTCTCTCATCTATTTTGAATAGGTTTTTGTGCAAGGTAAGAGATATGGATCTAATTGCATTCTTATGCATAATGATACTCAATTTTCCCAATACTATTTCCTGAAGAGTCTTTTTTTATTGTCCATATTGAGTTACATTGTTTAGTGGGCCAACAATGAGTTGTTATCCACAATTCCTCATAGCCCCCCCATCCCCAGTCAGCTGAGGCATCTGGATCAGTCTTTGGGGTAGGGGACCATAGAAAGCCTAGTATTTAGCCAGGTTCTCCTGACACAAGTGTGATGTTACAGAGGGGTGCTCTGCCTCTGATAATCTCCCACACCACGGCTCTCCCAATCTTTCTGACCCCTCTTCCGCTCAGTTCCCTGAGTCGTGGTGGGTGAGTAAAAAGGCTGCATTAATGTTGTGAGTTTAGGGGGTTTTGTGTTAGTTACTGTTTCATTGGCTTATCTTGTGTTGTTTGAATGGCTATGGCTGTGGGTCCCTTGTTCATCCCGTCATTCTCGGCAGGGTTCCATTTGTATCCTCCACGGTATGACTGTGGTGGCTCCTCTCTTGCCAGAATCTCAGCTATCAGCCTGTGGTCGGTTGGTAGGGTTAGATGGGCCCCAGCTCTCTCGCTGCATTCTGAAAAATACAAACACAATCTCCATCGGAGAGTGAGATTAGTATAGGTTAACAAACAAACACCATTCTGGATTCCCTAGCTTCTATTTTTAGTAGCCTCCCCATCAGTCACTCGTATAGTGCATCTTTTCTTGGGAGCCCAAGAGTACGGGATCTGGTGCATATCGCCCTGAATCCCCAGTTCCAATCAAGGGTTCCCCCTCACTGAGTGGAATATTTGGCCAAATTTAATAGCTGTTGATTGTCTCCCACAGGCCCACACTCCTGCATTGCACAAGTGCTCTTTTCTTGGTTTGCTGTTCTCTCCCAGTAGGAGGTGTGCTCAGCCTACTCATGGTAGCAGATTGTGTTTCATGCCAGTGGTCTGTTTACTCCAGCTGTTGTTGATCTGCTTCCCCTGGCAGCTTGTGTAGTGCCTTCCAACACTGCATTAACTGCCATCTGGGGGCTGGTTACCATTCCAGACCTCAAAGGGTCTCTTGATGCTGATCAATGGCATTCTGTGGTTTCTTCAGCAACAGGGTTTGCCTCAGGCCTGGGGAAGGCATTCAAGAGCCTTGACAGAATTCTGTCTTGTTTTTGAACCTCATGGGTTACTTTGATCAACAGCTCCATGAGGAAAGGGACCAGTGGCTGGGACCAGGCGTTGTCAGACTGATCAATTATTCATGGACTTAGACTCTCTCCCCTACTACTCATGGCCCCTCTTGGCAGTCAATGCCCACTACTTGCAAAATAGGCTACATTGTGAGGATTTTATGTTTTTGAAGCTAATTTGGTTTAGCCTCATGCTTGAGTGCTTCCCCTCCCACATCCCTGACCCCTCATTCATAATCTCTCACATCTTTCTACTAGTCAGCATAGAGTTTACAGTTATCCTGGTTTAGGATCACATATAAGGGAGAATATGCGGGGTTCGATTCTCTGTCCCTTTGAGTGTTCGCTTAGTAAGATCTGCTTGAAGTCAGACCATTTTTTCCTAAATTTCGATGTCATTTTTCCTTTCAGTTGAGTAAAATTCCATTGAGTAAATATACCACAGTTTCGCTGTCCATTCCTCCAAGGATGGGCATTTGATTCCAATTCTTGGCTATTATGAATTGAGCTGTTATAAATATAGTTGTACAAAATTTTCGGCATCAAGATGTGACGTCTTGCGGATAGATGCCTAGTAGAGGGATAGCTGGTTCCATTGGTAGTTCTATGTCCATTCTGTCTAAGAGTCTCCACACTGCTTTCCATAATGGTCAAACAAGTTTGCAATCCCACCAGCACTAAATGAGGGTTTCTTTTTCCCACATCCTAGCCATCAATGACTGTTGGTTTTCTTTATGATTGCCATTCTGACAGGGGTAAGATGGTATCTCATTGTGGTTTTGATTTGCATTTCCCTGATGCTTAAGGATGCTGAGCACTTTCTTAGATGACTCAAGGCCATTTGTGTTTCCTCCTGTGTGAATTCTCTCTTGAGATCAGTGCCCCATTTTGTGAGGGCGCATTTTGGGTTTTTGTTATTAATTTTTCTTTTGAGTTCTCTGTATGTTTTGGAAATTAGGCCTCTGTCTGAGTTGTAGCTGGTGAAAATCATCTGCCAATTTGAAGGGGGTCTATTGGCTCTGAGTATGGTTTCTTTGTCTGTAAAGAAGCTTTTGAGCCTGATCAGGTCCCATTGGTTAAGTGTTTGTTTTATTTCCTGGGTTGCTGGAGATTTGTTTAGGAAATTTTTCCCTACTCCCATTTCATTTAGAGTTCCTCCTATTTTTTCTTCCATGGTGTTCATGGTTACAGGATTTATATTCAGTTCTCTGATCCATTTGGAGTTGATTTTTTTGCATGATGAAAGGAATGGGTCTATTTTCATTTTTTTAAACGTATTTATCCAATTCATCCAGCACTATATGTTGAAAATGTTATATTTGGCCAAGTGTACATTGTTGGCCCCCTTGTCAAAGACCAAATAACTGAAATTACTTCCAATTAAACCTGGGTCTTCAATCCTGTTCCTTTGATCTGTCTGTCTGTCTGTTTTTTTTTTTTTTGCCAGTACCATGCTGTTTTGTTTACTATGGCTTTGTAGTATGTTTTGAGGTCAGGGATGGTGATACCTCCTGAGTAGGATTTTTTACTTAGAATAGTTTTGGCTATGCGAGGTCTTTTGCCCTTCCAAATAAATTTAGAGATTATTTTTTCTATGTCTGTGAAGAAAGAGGTTGGGATTTTTATTGGCATAACATTGAATCTCTAAATCGATTTTGGCAGGATTGTCATTTTTACTATATTGATTCTCCCTATCCATGAACATGCAATATCTTTCCATCTTCTCACATCCTACTCTATTTCCTTCTTGAGTGTTTCAATATTTTTCTTATATAAGTCCTTCACAACCTTGGTTAGTGATATTCCAAGGTATTTGATTTTCTTTGAGGATTCAGAAAATGGGACAATCTCTCTGATGTCTTTTTCTGTCTGCTTTTCTTCTGCATATAGAAAGGCTACTGATTTTTGTGTGTTGATTTTGTATACTGCCACGTTGATGAAGGCATTAATTGCCTTCAACAGGTTACTGATACTATTCTTGGGGTCTGATATATAAAGGATCATGTCATCTGCTAAGAGAGATAGTTTAATTTCTTCCTTTCTGATTTGTATCCCTTTTATGCCCTTCTTCTGTCTTATTGCTTGGGCTAAAACTTTAAGCACTAAGAGCAGTGGTGAGAGTGGACACCCCTGTTTTGTTCCGGAATTGATTGTGAACTCCTTGAGTCTTTCCCCATTGAGAATGATTTGTGCTTTAGGAGTTTTGTAAATTGTCTTTATTAAATTGAGTTGTAGGCCATTATGCCTATTCTTTCCAGAGCTTTGAACATGAAATGGTGTTGAATTTTGTCAAAAGCCTACTCCGCATCTATTGCGATAACCATGTGGTTTTTGTGTTTGAGCCGATTAATGTGATGTATTACATTTATCAATTTGCATATGTTGAACCATCCCTGCATCTCTGGGATAAAGCCAACTTGGTCAGGGTGGATAATATTTTTGATCAAGCATTGTATCCAGTTTGGTAGGACTTTATTCAGGATTTTTGCATCTAAGTTCATCATAGAAATGGGTATGTAGTTCTCTTTTCTTGTTGCATCCTTGCCTGGTATGGGGATTAGGGCAATGGCAGCTTCATAGAAGGTGTCTGGGAGCCTTCCCTCTTTTTCGATGCTTCTAACAAGCTTCAGAAATAGTGGTTTCAGCTCTGTGATGAAGGCTTGGTAAAATTCAGCTGAGAAACCATCTGGTCCTAGGCTTTTCCTTTTGGGAAGGTTTTTGATTACATCTTCAATCTCTGTGGGTGTGATAGGTTTATTTAATGCATTTATCTGCTCTGGGTTGAGGTTTAGTAGTTGGTAGGTGTCCAAAAACTTATCCATTTCTTCTAAATTCTCTAATGTTGTGGATTAGAGGTTTGGGAAGTATGACCTGATGATTCTTCCATTATCTTCGGGATCTGTTGGGATCTCACCATAGTCCTTTCTAATTTTGTTGATTTGAGCTTTCTCTTTTCTTTGTTTGATTACATTGGCCAGGGGTTTGCCAGTCTTATTAACTTTTTCATTAAACCAACCTTTTGATTTATCTATTTTTAATCGTTTTCTTTATATCCAATTCATTAATCTCTGCTCTGATTTTAATTATTTCCTTTTGTCTTGTTAGCTTTTTCCATCTGTTTCAATGATCTTAGGTCGGTGGTTAGGTGACTGATTTGAGACCTCTCTTTCTTTGATATGAAGGCATTCAGCGCAATGAACTTTCCCCTCAGGACTGCCTTCATTGTGTCCCACAAGTTCTGATAAGATGTGTTATCATCATCATTTATTACTAGGAAATTCTGAATTTCCTGTTTTATTTCTTGCATGACCCAATCATTTTTTAAGAGCAAATTATTCAAGTGCCAGTACGGTTTGTATTTTCTGGATCCTGTTCCATTGTTAATTTCTACCTTTAATGCACAATGGTTCTGATATGATGCAAGGAACTACAACAATCTTCCTGAGTTTGTTTAGGGAAGATTTGTGACCTAAGATGTGAATATTTTTAGAAAAACTCCCATGCACTGCTGAGAAGAATGTATATTCTGTGACTTTGGGGTAAAACGTTCTGTAAATATCTGTTATCCCCAGCTGGTCAATGGTGTCATTAAGCTCCGTTATGTCCCTGCTTATCTTCTGTTTGGTTGATCTGTCTAGAGCTGATAGAGGTGTATTAAAGTCTCCTACTATGATGGAATTAGAGTCTATTTCTGCTTTATTTTTGAGTAGGGTTTCCTTTATGAACTTTGTCGCACCCAAATTTGGTGCGTATATGTTGATGATGGTGATATCTTCTGGTTGGATCATTTCTTTGATGAGTAAGAAGTGACCATCATTTTCTTTTTTTTAATTGATTTTGGTGTAAAGTCTATTTTGTCAGAGAATAATGTAGCCACACCTGCTTGCTTTTTACTTCCACATGCCCGGTAAACTGTTTTCCATCCTTTTACTCTAAGAAGATTGCTTTCTTTAGAGGGAAAGTGCGTTTACTGAAAGCAGATCAAAGGTTCTATTTTTCTGATCCACCCTGCAAGTCTGTTTCTTTTTATAGGGGAGTTAAGTCCATTTATATTCAGAGATATCACTGTGAGGTTTACTCTAAGCCCTGCCATGTTTAAGGGTTAATGGAGGTTGGTGTCTATGCTGTTGTTATTATCACACTGACTGTGATTGTCCTATCTGATCTCTGGTACTCTTCTCAGGTAGATTTCTTGTTTCTTATGAGGGGGATATCTCTTGTAGGATCTTCTGAAATTTTGGCTTTGTTTTCAAATAGTCATAGAGCTGGTTTACTTCATGGAACACTTTCAATTCTCCATCTATTATAATGGATAGCTTTGCTGGGTACAGTAGTCTAGGTTGAAAGCCATACTTCTTTAGACCCTGAAAAGCATTATTCCAAGCCCCTCTGGCTTTGATGGTTTCTAATGATAAGTCTGAGGTAAGTCTGATGGTTTTTCCCCTGTAAGTTATGGTTTGCCTTTCTCTAGCAGCTTTGAGTATTTTCTCTTTGCTTTCTATGTTAGGCATCTTAATTAAAATGTGTCTTGGAGAATTCCTCTTCATTTCCTGTCTGTTTGGAGTCCTCTGGGCCTCTTGAAAGTTGAGTGGGCTTTCTCTTGTTAGATAGGGGAAGTTTTCTTGGATAATTCTGTTGAAAATATTTCCGATGCCCTTAGCCTGGGCTCTTCTTCCTCTGGGATCCCCATGATTCTAATATTGGACCTCTTTATGGTATCCCATAGATCCCTCAAATTATGCTCACTTGATTTCTTGAATTTGTAGAATCCTATGACATCCTTATTAATTCCTTCTGTCTTGTCCTCAACATCTGAAAGTCTGTCCTCCAGATTGTCGACTCTGGGATTGATTGGTTCTAAGGAGGTTTTTAATGACTCCATTTCATTTTTGGTTTCTGGTATAATTTTGCTTATGGAGTCTAATTTTTTGGTGAGCTCCAATTTGCAGTCTATTTTTGTTTTTGCTAGGGATTCCTGATAATTATTTTTAAGTTTTATTAAGTCCCAGTCAAATTTAATCTATTGATTTTCTAGCTCCTCCTGTAGTTGTTTGACCTTCAATTCACTTAATGTATTTCTGAATTCATTCATATTTCTCTCCATCAAATTCAGTCTGGAGTCTATGCTTGAGTTGGTGAGCTTCATCTCATCATGTTTTTTTTTTTTCATAGTATCCATATCAGCCATTAACTGCTTCATGTTTGCATTGCAGTTGGTGTTAGGTGTCATATTATTCTCTCTTTGGGATTATATATTTGTTGTCTCCACTTCCTTGTCAGTTTCCTGTTCCATAATGGGACTAGAGGCCCTGAGTTGGGAAGATCTGTGTTTAATTTCTGTGGGGTTTTTGTTGGTGTTGTTGATTTCTGCCCATGTCCAGTTAGGGGAGTGTGACTCAGGCACCCTTGGGAGTGGTATTCAGCCCACTTTACTTCCAGTGGAATGATCACCAGATTTGATCTTAAAACAGAGGTCTTTCCTGTTAGGGTGTTCTGTCCCCAGACAGGCTTTGATCTCTACCTATCTGGATCCCTCTGTATGTGACTATTTATTCTTAGAGCCACCTTTAGGACTCTGTCCCCAATTGGTATGCTGCAGTAACAGAACAGCCCCAGCACTGCCTACTATAGAGCCCAGTGTCTTCCCAACTGGCAGTGGCACCTGATCCCTGGTACTCGCCAAGACTGCCTCTGCCCTCCTGGCAGGTACCTGTCTGAACCAGCCTCTGCTGAGGTTCCCAGGTATCTGCCTGAGGTTTGGCCCTGGAACCAAGCTAGGTCAGTTTGCCCAAGGATCACCTCTGCCTGTATATGTGGGGGCGTCATGGAGAGAAATGCACCGAATGATAGGGTGCTGGAGGGAAGGGGCCCCATGAGGGAAAGGTGCTCATCTGGTGGTGCTGAACCGGCTGAGAGGAGACAATGGTGGGAGCTTGGGGTGGGGCAGGGGCAGCTTTCCGTTCCTATGTGGAGCAGAGAGCTGCTGGGGAACCGTGTCTATGCTGGTGCAGAAGCTAGGGCGAGGGTGGTTTTGGGTTCAGGTCCAGCTGGGTTCCAGGGTTTGGATCCCAGCTGGAAAAACAAAACTTTACAGAGAGAGTCCTAGTGACACTGTTACTTGTCTGCCCCCAGATTATCATATCTTGACTTGCTGGTCTCTTCCTGTCTTAGTCAGCCACATTCCACTGGAATGAATCTTCAAACCAGGCATAGTTTTTGGGAGGAAATTATTCATTTGTATCTATAGATACAGGGGATGTTCCAGAATGCAAAAGACATGGCTCCCCTTTCAGAGGTCCAAGCAGAGAGAGAAACCCATTACCAATACCATACACACACATAGCAAATAGTCAGTAGGGCAAGTAGAGAATTATTTCACCTTTATATATCCCTAAGGTGGGGTCTTGCAATTCTATCCCAGACTTAAAAGGCTTCTTGAGTCTGGAATTTTCTTCCTGTACTTCCCATAAAGGAAAGGATGTTTACTTCTACCTCTCCTGAGCTTTTTTATATCCTGCCCTCTACTGAGAGCCTGCCTTCCTGTGAACATCCTCAGAGACCCACCCAAGATTACTTCAAAGGTCAAGTTGACATCAAACTTAATTATTACTCTTCCATTTAGCCCTGTGTTCAGCATTCTTATGACAACGGTCTATATTGTATATCAGTGACCCCTGCTTTCTCCAAATATCAGTGACCAATTTCCCCTGGGAGCTCATGCAACAACTACCAGTGCTACACATTTTATCATCTGGGAGTTGATATCCATTCTGTGTCTCGTAGGATCTCTTGGCATTGTTTGTGATTTCTTCAGCAATAGGGTCTTACCTTAGGCCTGGCACATGGATTCAAGTGTTTTTACAGAAGTCTGCCATGTTATGAGCAGCTTGTATGTCTCTTTGATCAACAGCTCAGTGTGGGAAGGAACCAAAAATGGGGACAGGAAGATGCATGCCTGAGCAATTATTCTTGAAGTTAGGCTTCTTCCCATTCTGTCCATGACCCCTCTTACCTGGTGGTGCCCTCAGCTTCCTTAGGAGCTTACTGTATAAAAGTAAGAGTGTCAATTCATTATTAGATTAGTTTACTATATGAGTCCCCCCATTCTTTCCTACCCTCCTATTTCCCCCAATTCTTTCCATTCCCTTTTACAACTTCTGCATTCACTGACAGATTTTCTTAATGTTCTGGTTTAACATGGTTAGGAACAACATATGAAGGAAAATATGCAGCACTTGGCTCTCTGTTCTTGTGTATGGTTGTAAGAATGATCTCCTCCAAGTCCACCTATTTTTCTTTAAATTTCATTATGTCATTTTTTTCCTTTCAGCTGTATAGAATTCCATAGTGTATATATACAACTTTCATAGCCATTTGCTCAGTGATGGGCATTTGGGTTGGTTCCAATTCTTTGCAATTATGAATTGAGCTGCTATAAATATGGTTGAGCAAATGTCTCTTTACTTTCGTGAGGAAACTTGGGGGTTGATGCCCAGTAGAGAGATAGCTGGGTCTGCTGGTAGCTCTATATCCATCCTGATCATGAGCCTCCACACTGTTTTCCATAGTGGTACAAATTTGCATTCCCACCAGCAGTGAATGAGGCTTCCTTTTTCTCCACATCCTCACCAGCATCTATTATTGATAGATTTTTTTAATGGTTGCCATTCTGAATGGAGTAAATGAACTCTCATGGTTGTTTTGATTTGCATATCTCTGATGATTGACATTGAACATTTTCACAAATGGGAGTTGGCCTTTGCATTTCTTTTTCTGTGAATTCCCTGTTGAATTTAGTTCCCTATTTTGTGAGATGGCTGTTTGATATTATTTTGAATTTTTTATACAGTCTAGATATTAGACCTTTATCCATATTTTGGCTGGCAAAGATTAAATCCCAATTTGATGGTGGTATATTGGCTTTAAGTATGGTATGCTTGTCTGTACAGGAGCTTTTTAGATTGAAGAGATCCTATTGGTAAAGTGATTGTTGCACTTCCTGAACTATCAGAGGTTTGTTCAGGAAGTTTTTCCCTATTCCTATCTTATAGAAAGTTCCCCCAATTTTTTCTCTAGGGTTTTCAGAGTTTAAGGTCTTATGTTGAGGTTATTGATCCATTTGGAGTTGATTTTTGTGCATGGTGAGAGGAGAGGGTCTAGTTTTATTTTCTTGAATGTTTTTATCTAATTTGTCCAGAACCATTGTTAAAGATGCAATCTTTATGCCAGTTAACATTGTTGGCATCTTTGTCAAATATGAAATAACTTTAGTTGCTTGAGCTTGGGGCAACTATTGCATTGTTCTACCTTGTCTTTTTGTGACAGTACCTTGCTGTTTTTGTTATGATGACTTTGTAGTATATCTTTAGGTTGGGCATGGTGATACTGCTTTACATACTTCTTTTACTAAGGATTGAATATCTGAGGCCTTTTGCCATTCCAAATAAATTTGGAGATTATTTTTTCTATGTCTGCAAAGAATGAAGCTGGTATTTTTATTGGTATTGCATTTAATCTGTATATTGTAATATATATTCTGTATATTGTAAATATAGCTTTTGGGAGTATTGCCAATTTCATGATATTAATTCTACCCATCCAGAAACATGGGAGCTATTCCATCTTTTCACATCATCCTCAATTACCTTCTTGAGCATTTTCATGTTTTCATTATACAAGTTAGTGTTATTCCAAGGTACTTGATTTTTTGTGTGTGTGGCTATTGAAAATAGGACTGTTTCACTGATTGCTTTTTCTGTATACATGTCATTTGTATACAGGAAGGCTACTGATTTTTTTGTGTGTTACCTTTGTATCCTGCCACTTTGCTGAAGGAATTTATCACCTTTAGGAGTTTATTGATACTATTCTTTGGGTCTGTTATGTCATCTGCTAAAAGGGATAGTTTCACTTCTTTCTTACCAATTGTATCCCTTTTATGTCTTTCTGCTGTTTTATTTCATTGGCTAGAACTTCTCAGACTATGTTGAAAATCAGTGGTGAGAGTGGGCATCCCTGTCTTGTCTCCAAATTTAGTCATAACTCCTCGAATCTTCCCCCAATGAGTATTATTTGAGCTTTAGGAGTTTTGTATGTGGCCTTAATTATATTTACGTATAGGCCCTCTATTCCAAGTCTTTCAAGTGTTTTTATCATGAAATGGTATTGAATTTTGTCAAAGGCTTTCTCTGCATCAATTGAAATGACCATGTGGTTTTTGTGGTTAAGCTTATTAATGTGGTGAATTATGTTGATTGATTTCATATGTTGAACCAACCCTCCATCCCTGGGATGAAGCATACCAGGTCGAGGTGGATAATGCATTTAATGTGTTGTTGAAATCAGTTTGCAAGGATTTGATTCAGAATTTTTGCATCTAAATTCATCAAGGATATAGGTCTAATCAACCCAAATGCCCATTCATGGAGGAATGAACAGAGAAACTTTGGTATATTAACACGATGGAATTTTACTCAGCTGAAAGGAAAAATGAAATATCGCAATTTAGGAAAAAAATGGTCTGACTTCGAGCAGATCTTACTAAGTGAACTCTCAAAAGAACAGAGAATCGAACACCACATATTCTCCTTCATATGTGGTCCTTAACCAGGATAACCATGTTCTTTATGCAGACTAGTAGAAAGAAGTGAGACATTATGAATGAGGGGTAAGGGATGGGGGAGGAGAATGGCTTAAGCATGAGGATAAACCATATTAGGTTCAAAACTATAAAGTCCTTACAAGCATACTGTTACCTATTGAGAAAGTAGTGAGCATCGCCTGGCAAGAGGCGCCATGAGTAGTAGGGGAGAAAGTCTAAGCCTGTGGATAATTAGATCAGCCTGACAACCCCTGGTTCCATCCACTGGTTCCTCCCCTCACTGAGCTGTTGACCAAAGCGACTCATGAGATTCCAACAACAAGACAGAATTCTGTCAAAGCTCTTGAGTGCTTTCCCCAGGCCTGAGGCAAAACCCTGTTACTGAAGAAACCACAGACTGCATCAATCAGCATCGAGAAACCCTTCAACGTCCGGAATGGTATCCAGCCCCCAGAAGGCAGTTAGTGTAGTGC